>JAQZBX010000219.1:41314-129372 GCA_029593785.1 Cabassous unicinctus
TTTTTTTTTTTTCCCATGAGCCGTAAGGAACTATCCATGGTGTAAAGTAGGAGCTTATAGGTTCAGGATCTGAACTGAATCAGACTGCTAGAAAGAAGGCAATGTAACTAGAACCAGGAAAAAAAAACCGAAACAAACCTGTTGTGATTCTTCCGGCCTCACATTTTTTGCTTATCACTCTGTTTGTGCCAAAGGACAAGTGCCACACTGACAGCCTGAAAAAATTATTAGTGAGCTGATAGATATTTGAGGTGCATCTCCAGTGTTGAAGGATTCCAAATCTTCAGTCTCAATGCAGAACAGATATATCTTCCTGGCCTACATCTTACCTTTCAGAGCTGTTTTCAGAATGAACTGTTAATCAATGAGTCCGGTTGGCATTACTGGATTGACTGATTTCAAAGAAAACTATTACTTTAGTGTCTAGGAGATAGTGTGTAACAGCACAGATGTGGGGCAGATACTGCTGATAGAAAACACAGGACTATTTGGATTTTTAAATGGTTCTTGGACATTTGCCTTATGATCTAAATTTAGATATTATTACTACTGCATAAGGGTTTATTGCATCCCATTTGTTGCAACAGGTTCCACATATGCAGATCCTCTCTACCCATAAGTATAAGCAGGTGAATGTCGGTGAAGTTCAAGTTTACTGATACACCATTCCATACAACAGGGACTCCAAAATTTAGCATGCATCAGGATCACCTGGAGGGCTTGTTGAAACATTCTGGCCCCACCTTCACAGTTTCTAGTTCAGTATGTCTGGGATGGGGCTGCTAATTTGCATTTCCAGCAAGTCTCCAGGTGATACGGATGCCTCTGGTCCAGAGACCACTCTTGGAGAACCACAGCTATACAGATAAGCAACATGACATCAGGAGTAACATCTCAGTTGTTTATGCCAGGTCTGTAGCTGGTGCTCAACAAGCGGATAACGAATGACTAGAATAGCACTGCCGAAAGCCATCAGAGTGCCCGAACACTTTTATTACAAAGAAGTTTTAATGGGCCACCTCATAGCTGAAAATCACCTGTATTTGGTTACAAACGGTTCACAACAGGCTCAGATACTTCCATTAAGCAAAATATTGGTTCTGCCTTATTAACAAAATTTATTGCTACTAGGGTTTTTTGTTATTATGCTTCCAGCCTTTTTATGGATTTTGCTACATTTGACTTTCGCTCTCCATTTAACTTACATTTCAGAGCATCTGCTTTTGCCATTCCACCAGAGGGCCATTGAGTTTCTTTGCAGAAAAGCTAATCAGTATTAATATTTTTTGTTTTTCTCTTCTTTTCTTTCTTTTAGAACTACTTAGCTTAGAAAAATACTTATTTTCTGGTAACAATATTTGAAGCCATTTCATTCTCTAGCTATAAAATGATCTCTATTAAATAATATCTGAAGAGACATGGAAGTATGACTGTAATTAAAATAAAAATAACCATGCAGCACCAGGATATATGCTATGTTCTTTAGAGAAAAAAAAATAGAATAGTTATATAATTTTAGCACTTTTCAAAAGACCTAGTGAATTCTAGGTATTGATAATATCTGCAAGGATGCAGAATTTGTCATTAGGAATCTAATTTTTAAATTTTAGAACTGAAAAATGTCATTTGGCAAATATATTGCATATTTTTCTCCTTTACCTGGATTCAATCTCGCTGTTAGCAGATATTATCAATCCAATATCTTAATCTTCTTTCAGGAGTGTTCCAAGCAATCATACTCAATTTATTAGAGGTAATATGCAAAATACAATTCATTTATCAACCCTGGCATAAGTTTTATCTATGATCGGCAGAGGCTATCTGGAAGTCTCTATTGAGAATAATGACACATATCTAGTTCTTTTATGCCAGGCACCATGAGAAATTCTTTATTGGCATTACACCATTTTTTTCTTACAATATACTTGTATTTTAAGTGCAACTGTTATTTTGAAGCTCGATTATGTTCAGTAGGAAGGATTCCATTAACAGTCGTTTATGGACATAGGAGGAGAGAGTAGACATACAGATGCTATATTTGCTGTCCTCTGCTTTAGTTCAGTTTTCTCATTTTACAGATGAGGACACTGGAGCATTTTTCCTATATTCACAAAATTGAATGCTATAGTGATATTGGGGAAGGTGAAATATTGCATATATAAATTAGAAAATTTTTGATGAAAAAGGCAGCAAGTTGATTTGAATCTAGAATCCATGTCTTCTGTTTTTTAAAATGGTGTCTAATTTCCTCCTAACTGTTTAATCTAGTATGTTCAGAGTTGTGTTTTTGTTCATCACGCACAAATAGTAATCATTCCCTTCATATTATCGTTAGGTAACTCTTAATGTTCTCGTGGCAGAAGTAAAATGAGAGTCAAGATGAACTCACACGGTGTGTTTAGTTCTCACTCACACCAACCTAGATTGAGTAGCTCTCTAAGCCTCATGTCTGGGACCAGCCAAGATCATTCGAGGCACCATCTCCAGGCACATTACTGTATATGCTCATTTCAATCCGCCCTCCACATCCTCTGCGCTCAGGCCACATTAACTGGCACTTCTGTACGGACTGTGGGAAAGCTTTCAGTTCAAACTTGGTGAGAAAAAGATGGCAAAAAGGCAGCCAGAAGTTTGTGTGAGGAAGGGGTAATGGTTTTTCAAGTGATGGAATTGTGGGCAGAATACTAAAGATGACCCCCCCTCCAAGACTGTCATCCCCAAATTATTGAAAGAAGTGTCAATCTAGGTAGCTTTGTGCAGGGACTTTGCATATGGAAGGAAGGTTAGAGACACGTGGCAGAAAGGGAAGACAGGTTTGAGGCACGAGAAGGCTTGACTTGCCATGGCCACCTTTGAAGATGGAGTTAGGGGACCGTGAGCCAGGGAATGCAGGCGGCATCTGGAAGCTGCGTACAAATGCCAGCCGAAATCGAGAAAGAAACAGAGACCTCAATCCTACAACTGCAAAGAAATGCACTCATCAACACCCCGGAGGAGTTTAGCAGCAGATCTTGCCCAGAACCTCTTGTTGAGAGCCCATCCAGTCAGCAACTTGACTGTGGCCTTGGGAAGCAGGAGCGAGAAACTCGTTGAGCCAGCCTGGACTTCTGATGTACAGGACTGTGAGATGGCAAACGCGTGTTGCATTAGGTCACGGAGTTTGTGTTCATTTGTCCTGGCAACTTAGAAAATGAGTACAGGAGGAATAAATATGTACCAAGATTGTGTCAGGTGTGTCTTCTCTCAGCTGCACACCCATCACATTTTATCACAGACTCTCAGGGTAAGGACCACATTTCTTCTTTCTTCTTTCCACATTTCTTCTTTTTATCTCTCACATCTGGCTTAGCATATGGCATCTGGTAGGAATATAATATATTTACTTAATAAGCCCTAAGAGAGCACTTAATTTTTGCCGAGCACTGTTCTCAGCACTTAACATATAATAACAATCTCAATCTCGTACCATACCCTATGGGGTAGATACTATTGGCAAGCTCATTTTAGAGGAAAGGGAACGGAGGCACAGAGATTTAATCACTTTCTGAAATCACATAGCTAGTAAGTGGCAGAGGCAGGATTTGAATCCAGGCAATCGAGCTGAGGCGCCATGCTTATAGCTACTACACTTTGTTGCCATTTGCTAAGTGAGTGTCTGGGATTTTTGGACAGCAGCCATTTTTGACATTTCCACTACGTGCTTTGCATTCAAAGTGTCTAAAATGTAGGCTTAAGAAGCTGCTACAGATTGTAAGCAAGCACGGTATACCATCATTCAGGAGTCTGTCTTCAAAATGTGAGCTTCTGAGTGATTTTAAGTCTCTCCAAATTGCTCCACAGCAATTCCTTGAGCTAACCCTCATTTTCCCTGTGGTCCCTTTCATGTATTCAGGGTTTCAGAAGTATCAATTGCCGTTAGAAGGAGCCAGGAGACGTGTTCTGTCTTCTGAGAGGAGGTGCCTTCCTTCCTACTCTACACTGATAACAGGCATGCAATTTGCAGAAATGGAAAGGAATCAGTGCACAGATACTTAGAAAATTGACGTTGTTTGCAATTGGATAATTCTTGTCCCAATGTATTTTTCTTAACTGCCATTAGAATAACTTCTCTGCCTCACTGCCTAACAGTAAGGGTTGAAAACAAAAGCATGAAAGTATCTTGGGAAGAATTACTGTTTTTATTATTCTAAGTCTTTTGATAGTACCAAGAAGGATTTGAGAGAGGGAAAGGAAGGAGAAATTTGGTGGGAAGATCAAATGTGGATGAAAAACATGGGAGGATGACGAAGCTTTCCCTTTGAGTCACTTGGGGAGGTACTGGAGTTAAGGAGAGAAAGAGAACTCTGGGTCCAAGTACTAGGCACTGCCGCCGAGGAATTAATGAACCTAGAGGGGAGAGGCCAGGAGGGGCTCTTGGCAGATGCATCTCAGCCGGCCCATTCACAGATGCTTGCACTCTATGCAGGACACTGACTCAGTGGAAGATGACATCAGCTGGATGGACATAGTGGGCAGTGACAGACAGAGGTCTCAGCTGTATTCTGGGTGGATGATGCTCACGAATGGAGTCCCTCCCAGCAAACACAATGCAGCCCCCCGCCCCCCACGGTTTCTCATCATTTCATTAGATCACTGGACTTTGACAGTGAGTAAACTCGAAGGATGACAGATTGTTTTCTGCCCACTTGGTAGGATGGGGATCAGAGTCAGAAATCAAATGTAGCTACTGAAAATAAAGGAAATTATGTTTCTGGCACATTGGTCCTTAATGTGGGTTTATGCTTTTCCCTGTTTTAAGAGTCTGAAAGTAAATGTAAGGTATTAATTGATGTAAATTAAGTATTAATTTTTATTAATAGAAAGAGAAATATTTCCTTTACAAAGAATGGCTAACAAAATGGATGTTACTGAGGAGTGTATGCAAAACCAACACATTGCGAGGAAAACAATGCTGATAATGATGTGATTTTCCTGAGATTCTGTTCTCATACTCCAGACATTCCTGCCATGCTAGGAGATATTCCATGTTCTTTCAGTGAATTCCTTTTCTTACTCAAATCAGCCTGAATTGCTTTCTGTTGCTTGTAACTAAGGGCCCTTGAGTACAAGGTTTCATCTGAAATTTTACTTCCTTAGGAACTATTCCTGTTCAAACTCTATAAGGTTGCATTGCACTAATAGTCTATCCCATGGGACTTTCTTATTCATTTTAAACTCTATGTAACAATTCAATTATTATTTTTTAGGTTGATTTTGTCTCCCCACTAGACTGAGTGACATTCAAGATCATATTCCCAGGAATACTTCCCAGTGACATATACATAGCAGCCACAATAACATTTGTTAACTAAATAAGTAATATATGACATCATGTGACAAATCTAATTTGCCTGTAATAATTATTTTCCCTTAAACTTCTGTAGGCATTGCTCAGTTCTCTGAAATTTAATATTGAAGAGACATCTAGTCTGAGGAAACTCAGATCCAAGTCCTTTGAAAAATCCTATTTTTTTTTATACCTTACTACTTGTAGGATCTTTTATTTATGCTTTTCATTTTAAGAAAACCAAGACTAGGAAGGGAGGGGAATTTACTTTTACTTATTTTGTCTAAACTATAATTTCCATTTTTTCTTTTTCTTTTTTTTTCAATTCAGGAAGTTTCCAGTCATGGCTTTATTACTGCTTCATGCAAAACAATGGAGGTAGATACCTATTTCAACCCATATACAAAAATTAAGTAAAAACAATCAATAACCAAAATATAAGGGATAAAACCATAAGACTGTTAGAAGAAAACATCAAAGTAATTTTTCATTACTTTGCAATTGGAAATGGAATCTTAGTTATGACACCAAAAGCATGAGCAACAAAACAATAATTAAATTGGAGTTCATAAAAATTAAAAACTCTTATGCTTCAAAGGACATTGCCAAGGTAATCAATAGACAGCCTACAGAATGGGTAAAAATATTTGCAAATTATATATCTAAGGGTATAGTAACCAGAATAAATAAAGAGTTCTTAGAGCTCAATAATATAAAGCTAAACAACCCAGTTAAAAAATGGGCAAAAGACTTGAATAAACATTTCTCCAAAGAAGGTATGCACATGTGCAACAGTCATATGATAAGATGTTGAGTGTTATTAGTCATTAGGGAAATGCAAGTCAAAAGAGCAATGAAATACCACTTCATACCCACTAGGATGTCTATAAATAAACAAGCAAAAACACAAAATGACAAGTTTGATGAGGATGTGGAGAAATTAGAACTCTACTATGTTGCTGGTGAGAATATAAAATGGTGCAACCACTGTGGAAAACAGTTCGGTGGTTCCTCAAAAAGCTAAGCATAGAATTACCATATGACCCAGCAATTCTACCCCTCGTTTCCCACTCAAAAGAACTGAATATAGGCAATCAAAGAAATAATTGTACACAAATGTTTATATCAGTACTATTCACATTAGCCAAAAGGTAGAAACCACCCAAATGCCCATCAATGGATGAATGGATAAACATAATTGTACTGTAACCATGCAATGGAATATTATTTAGTCATAAAAAGGAATAAAGTGCTGATATATGATACAATGTGGATGAACCTCAAAAACAGTGTGCTAAGTGAAAGAAGCCAGAAATGAAAGACCACATATTGTATGATTCCATTTAGATGAAATATTTAGAATAGGTAAATCCATAGAGATAGAAACCGAATTGGTAATTGCCATTTATCGGGGGGAAGGGGGAAATGGGGACTGACTGCTTAAGGAGTACAGGGTTTTATTTTGAGGTGATGAAAATATTTTGGCGCTTGACAGAGGTCCTGGTTGCACAACAGTGTGAATGTACATTAAATACCACTGAATTGTACACTTTAAAATGGTTGATTTTTATGTTATGTGAATATCACCTCAATAAAAAAACGTTTTCCAGTTGCTTCTTGTCAGCAGAATTGAAAACCCATGCCCATATGCTTGAATTCTACCTCTACTTTGATGTCCAGATAAAATCCTCCTTGAATTTTAGTTACATGCTTAGACCATTTTCTGTTACATAGGGGAAGAAAGGAGGTTTGACGTTTACTTCAGATTGTTCCTCTCAGGAAACTGAGTCTCGCTGAGAGAGAGATGTGCTAGAAAGGTAATCTTTCCTTCAGCCTCGCTCATCATTTCCGAGGTGCGTTTCAGTCCAGGACCCTGTTCTCTCCTGAAGCCTGGTGGAGGCTACATAGCAAGTCCGGTTGGAACTAGGAATACAATCCTCCAATCCAAATTCCCTCTGCAGTGTTTCTTTCATTTTATTTAAAAATTCAGTGCATGTTTCCTCCCTGTATCCCTTAATTATTATGTATGGGTTGGTCTTACTTTTTCAGGAACATGGGATTTCTATTATTTTCATAAGATATAATTCTGATTAGATATCTGTGGAATTTTATAGCATAATGGTTAAGAATAGGATTTTGGAATCAGAAAGATTTTGATTCAATTCTGATTCTGGCACATACTATAAATTTGGGATATTAGACAAGTTAATCTCCATTAGCCTTAAATTTGACATTTGTAAAATACTAGTATAATTATTTGTCTAACATGCCATTAGAGAAGATTCAATGATTTGAGGATATATGTAAAGTTCTTAACACAGCTGTAAATTATCAAAAATTGATTTATTATTATTGTTAAGATATTGAATAAATATTTATAGATGCTTGAAGGATTTAAGATATTTTAATAAGTAATCTAGATTCATTTTTATGGAGTGTCTGAGATACTTGTGAAGGATTCAACTGGATCTGTGATTTTTGATTTTTTATTCTATGGGTAGATAGTTCTCCAGTCTTTATCTCCAGGTCTGTCTGCTTGACACCTCCAAAACAGCCATCATGATTGTTCTTATTTCTCAATATGCTCTTCCCTGTTCCATTCTTTTAGTTCTCCAAAATAAATCTTATCCTTGATTCCTGTCCCTCATTCACATTACACACCGACCCCCAGCAGATCCTGTATTTTTAAAGAAAAACCTACTCCAGAAGCCATCCACTTTCCCTGTCTTGACCAAATGCATCTTTCTTTTGGAATCTTCAACTGATGGCTGGAGCTGCAGCACCTTCACTTTGGGCCATGAGGAAAAGGCATAACGAAATGCATTGTTATCTCTGAGCTGCCTAAACAACCCACTTAGTGACCTGTAAAAGAAAAAACATTAAAGACCTAACCTAAAGAAGCCCAGTTCTACCATCTACTCACAGACCATAGCTTTGAAAAAACTGAATATCCTTTCTTGTCTCTGTTGTCTCCTTCATTACATTTCTTCATTCCATTGTTTCCTCTCTCTTCCATTCCCATTTTATCTACTTACTCTTCATTTACTCTGCCTTTGTGTCTTCTTTTAGTTTATTATTTGAGTTTTTAAAATGCAGATTTGTCTAAATCACATAATTTTACATTTTTCTGATTACTTGGATTCAACATTCAGAAATATAAATGACTACATTGTCCTAGGTATGACTCAGAAGCCTATATTTAGTAGCTAACCTGCTTCCTTTATATTTAACACTTCCAAAAAATATCCCTAAACTTAGGTAAAATAAGTTAAGAAGAACTCTCAGTAGAAAGTAGACTGTCAGGCATAGACGCCCCTGCTGACATTTTCAGTACTTTTTATTGGGGCCTAAATATGACACAGGTATGAAAAGTAACTATTGCCAAAGTGAACTAATGAGTATATTAATATTTATGAGGTGATCATTAAAGCTTTCGCTTTCATTTGGATGATAACGCTTTGGGCAGACTTGCCACTGTATTCATTTCGGTGCACAGACTTGATCCCTGTAGAAAATATTACCCAAGCTAACTCCTTCAGCTGAACATGACGAACAAAGTGCTTTCTTAATGTCTGCTCAAACATGGTCTTGGACTGAGGGCACCATGATAAGACAGGCTTGCTTTTATATATTGTTATTGTTTGCTTAACACTCAGGACATAAAAAAAGGGAATTGGAGAAATCCACACTGTATTTTGACTAAAAGATACTTATTGGAAATCCTCATCTCAGGAAAAGATTCAGAAAATGAAGAATAGTGAAGCTTTGATGACATAAAGCAATTCATTTTAAAAATACATGACAGAAGTGTTAAAATAACTTGAAGTGTTATTTAATTATCAGTAGACTGAAATTATGTATTACAATAATAGCTGTTGCATGGAGCATCGTTATTTTAAATTACTGGTGGTATAAACACATTTTTATGAGCACATAAAAAAGTAAATTCCTTGTACTGAGGGTTATTAAAACTAGTAGTATCCTGTAATTCTTACATGTTTTGAACTGCATTGTGTGTATTTATTCCAAGTAATATTTCCATTATTTTGTGGTTTTTGATATGAACTCTTTCCTGGTCAGTTATTTTGACAAGAACATTGTGCTTCTATGATCCAAGCATATTGCCTTCAATACATGTTACTCATCATTGCAGTCATGCTGATTTCTAACTTGCTTGTAGTTGTAAAACTTAAACACTTTCATGTATATAAAGTGTCTAACAGTGCTTGGAACATAGAAGCTGCTAACAAATATCACCTGCTTAGTGGTGGTGGTAATATATCTTGTATTGCTATATGCTCATTTCATGCTTCTACTATTTTTTATTTTTCTTTTATTTAGTCTATGACTTAATTTCACTCAAAGCTATTTTAAGGCAGAGGTTTACCTGTTTTATATTTTACCTGGTACCTAGAACTATGCTGAGCACACTCAAGTGTTCAACTTAATTCAGTTCATCAGACCGTCATAAAATATTAAGCTTGATCATTGTGTGGTTAAAGAAAAGCCTAAGCTTTATGCAGAAGCCCCAGGCTGCACAATATCTTCCTCTCCCATTTTGCCAGTGTGTTTTGTTGATTCAAGGGGGCAGAGTAAGAAAGCACCATAGAAGCCATGTCTGTGTCAGGCTTATTAACATCCTCGATCCCCCTTCCCACTTAACCTTTCACGCTGCCAGGTAGGGTCTCAGAGACTCTATCTCTGTTATTGGCCTTTGCTTTTCTCTGTCCCTCTTCCCAGACTGAAATAAAGTTCTGGAAATCTTTTAATAGCCATATTTTCTAAATTAAACTGAGCTCTGCTGCAACTCAGCCATTGTAGTAATAATAAAACAGGAGTAAATGCTTCTTGTCCACCAGCCCCTTCCCTTAGAGGCTAGGGAAGTATAAGGCAATAATAAAAGAAGACAGACAGATGTCCACAAGAATATTAATTTGAGCATCTTGAACGTTGTATAGTGTGGGGGTTACAATAATGGTAATAATAATGTCTATTAGTTATTGATTATTTGGTAGGCATTTTGAAATATATTATGATGTTCTCTAGTTCATTCTCATAATAGTACCCTGCTAGATGGATTATTGTTATAGTCACCTTACAGATGTTGAAATTCAGTTCAGAGAGGTTAAATCACTTGCTGAAAGTCACAGAGCTAACCAAGAGGCAGAGCTGGGATTTAGAACACGTCATTTTAAGTTCAAAGTTCATGTTCTTTCAACTCTGCAATGTTGCAACCTCTATTTAGGCCTTTGTTTGCTTTAATAGTTTCATAATTGTATATGTCTTTAATGACTTTAATTGTATTCCTCAACACAATCTTGGCAGCTGGTCAAAATTTCTGCTTTATTTTAAAATTCAGAAGAATCAATTGTGATCTTTATCTTTCTCTCTCCTCTTTTCATGCACTCTCTCTTTCTCTGAAGGAAGGAATCCATCATTTCCTTTATGTCATCTTGGAAAAATGAACATCCCTTCTCATTTCTAAAACTAACTTTTCAGCTTTGACTTTTGTCTGAGTCTGACCTTATCAGCTTTTTTTCACTTTATTCTGTGAAAATGAAGGCCATTTTAGTTCCCCGCAGGGATCTATATCCCCTCTGTGTTATGGCTGACACATCTGAGTCTTCCACCTTGAATGAGAGGATGTGAATGGTACCACTTGAGGGTTGTCTTTGATTGTAACCTAGGTTTGAGTGCTCTTTTCAATTTCAGCTGTATCTGAAAATCCATAGCCCATATTCATATACTCCAAACTCCATTTTAAACATTCTACAAGGGACCTCCAGCCAAATGCCCCTAAGACAACTCTGCTTGATTTCTCCTAATTCCTCAACCAGTTAATATCACTCTTCCCATTCACCAGAAACTTTTGAGTCATTTTTCTCTTTCCTCAGAAGTACTGTTTGATCTGCTACCCAGATAATCTGCTTTTAAAATGTCTCTCTCTATTCCCTTAATGTCCATGATCATTTACCTAATTCAGAATTTTTGGAAAAAAATCATTGTAACAACCTCCAGATAGGTGTCTCTGGCCCCCTTCCTCACATTTCACAGATATGATAAATTCACTTTTTGATCTCACCTAACTCTAACTAATTGTTCTCATTTCATCTCTTGACCTTCCCTGTATTCCTTACTTACTTTATCTACTCTAAACCCTTTCCCCAGTAAATATCTTGCCCTACTGTTCATCCACAGCTGGATCATATTTTTCTCTTCTGTTGTGATGTGATCTTCTTTTTACAGCTGCTGAAATTGCCAGACATTCTTCAAAGATTAAGTCAAAGACCACTGCCTGAGTAAATCCTTTCTGCATCTGCCAAGCAGAATTCAAATTTATCTCCACCAAGATTCCGTAGTAATGTGCACATGAAACTCTTAATATTAAACAATGTTTTGTTACCGGTTTATTTGCAACTTTACAATGTATGCTCTACAAAGACTAAAAATAATGCAATTCTTCTCATTTTATTTCCCAAGAACTTAAGCACAGGTCAAAGTACATATTCAGTACTCAATAATTGCTGGAGACCTATCTAAAAATCCTAATCCTGGGAATCAATCATCTTATGTAAATTTTTCTTCCTTTTACTGTGTGATTACTGACTGCCTCCATTGTTCACTTCCCATTATGAAGCAGTCATAGGAAAAATCACAGAATTTTGAGTACATTTACTTTTTATGTTTATAATCAAGCAAGTAGTGATGTCGGGCCAAATCACTTAACTTTTCTGAGTGGTGATTTATGTACTTGAAAGCAGCACATTTGCTTGTTGTGAGGACTGAATGAGATGCCATATGTGACCTATGTCATGTTTGTAAACATTCCTCTCCTTCTTTCCTACTCTTTATTCATGAAAAATCCAACTCGCACATCTCTAGTCTATGATTCTCTCCCTTAAAGTTTTCCTAATATTCTTCCAGTAAGAAATTCTGACTTTTTGTTTTTATTTTCCAGCATTTTATATTTGATTATTAAAATTTGATTCTAGTCTTCTATAAGACATATTCCATCAACTACTCTTAAATTTTCATAGCCGTTTGACTATATATGCCAGGGATCAATCATATTTCCATGATCAATTATTACTATTGGGAAATGGCCCTATGTGCTGCCTCCCTCTGGGTAGAGCAGAAGCAACTACAATGCTTTAGGCCGAGTCACCATTTTCCCTCCATCACCTCCACTATCCCCACCTCCAGAGTTCATACTCCTGCCTGGGATTTCAGTTTTGAGAAAGAGAGGAGGCAATAGACTGAGGAAGATTACATTTGTCGAAAAATTTTACCCATTAACAATTGATGTTGAGCACTGATTTTTAGAAAATTTATGGAAAACAGTTGAGATTTTCTCTATTTTTTTTTACAAGATACCTATTTGTTTCACTTTGAAACATTTCTACCAATCCTAAGGCCAAAGCCACAGAAAATTATGCTTACATACGTCAAGTATGTTTAGTGAAAACAAATGAGCACACACCCAGTGATAATAGTGGTAAGTAGTTTTTGTCCATCAATTTACTCTTATTAAAGAGATTTAACACTAAGACAAATACCAGACTAGGTTATTTGTTTTAAAAACATGACAATGCAAAAGCTCAAAGGAAAAATCTATATATACATTAAAGTAGACCTATTGTGTTTCCTGAATTAACCAGAAGATAAATTCCTAGGTCTTATCCATCATTATAGTTAGAGCTATGGTTTATTGAGTGCTCACCAGGTACTTTAAATTTACTTTCCCATTTAATCTTAATAAAAACCCACTGAGGCAGGTGCTCTCATCATTCCCCTTTTGCAGACAAGTCAGAGAGAGACTAAATAACTTGCATAAGGTCTCAAAAGTAGTAAGTGGTGACCCGGGACCTTGAACTCAGGGTGACTTCCAAGGCCATGCTCACAGCAGCATTGTGTTCTTCTTACTCTGGCTTAAATTTGTGTCTACCAAAGAGCACCTAGGAGCCTTCTGAGTGTCTATATATCTGTACCTCACTCACCCTAGCCTAACATAGTAAGAAGCAATTTAATAATCATCATAATAAAACATTCCAGAAAGTGCCAAATTTGTAAAGGATCTCCTTTATCAAAGTGAAGCTAATTAGAGCTTCAGAGAAGGAAACTTGAGACAATGTTAGAGATTACGGCTAGGCCAGTTTATTCCTCTACGTCATAAGGGAGTTGAAATGTCACACAGATGGTTGAAGCCGAAAGGGCTATAGCTATTGTGCAGTCCAGCCTCCCAATTTTATAGAAGAGAAAATTGAGGCCCACAGAGGTTAAATGAGTCACCTAAATGACTTGCAGTGAACAGTAGCAAGAAAAAATACTAGTGCAGATACATAGACTCTCAGGTCTATGATGGGGTTTTGTGGGATTGCTTGAGAAGTTAACTATTGCTTTGTCATTGCTTTTGCAGGAAAGTATGTGGTAAGAAGTACAGAAAACTCACTGCAACCTCATTTACTAAATGAAGAACTGGTGAGATGGGGCAGAATTAGAAGTATATGTAGAAAAGAAATAGGAAAGTTCAGAAATGGGATTCATTCTTGGTGAACTGCCCATCGAGAGAGAAGGGAAATGTATATTACAAAGAATGCCATAAGTGTCATACCTGGGTTTAAGCAAAATGATTTTCTTCCATGACCAAATAACTGAGTTAGAAAAATAGCCTGATCTTGACACTTTTCTTGTTAGAACAATAGACCATTGCACAAAGTATACTTTTTAGACAGGACGTCCTTGGTAACACCTAGACTTTTGGGAGCAAGAGAGGATATAAGTCCAAATTAATTCATTAAATCATTTTTCAATTTAATTTACAGTGAGTGCCTAACACACACAAAGTACTAAGGCATTCGGATATATTTTGTACATTATGCCCCCATTTTTGGTTGTTGAGTTTTCTTATACTGCCTTATTAATTTAAAACATCATTTACAGTTACATATGTATTTTCTCTTGAACGAGTTTACTTTTAGCTAAGGAACAAGGAAATTAATCGTTTAGGCAACTGCTCCTCTTGGCACTCATGGTGTTAACGGGAGGAAGGAGAGAACCACAGAAGAAGGGAACCACCAGAGCATATCCAGGCATGTAGGGCAAGGCGGTGAATGTTCATAATCCAGGAAAGGATGTGGATGGCTAAAGGAGGCCCCTGCGCCCTGACCTCTCCTGCAAAGCCTGGCGCAGGAAATGCTCCCTTAGTGCCTTTGCCAGCTCCGTAATGGCTCCTCCACCTGCCTCCCGCGGCAGGTAATGGCTCACCCATGCAATTACCTTCTTTTGTCTTCTCAGAGTTCAGGATAAATTATTTCAACCTCTTTGCAGGGGGCATTTGAAGCTGAAGTTATTTTTAGGGGAAAATATGTTTTTTATGTAAGATGCTGAAGGTGTTGCTCTTCAGGCAGCTGAGAGAAAATGAAAGGCACTTTGAGCCTTTTAAAAAGCCAGATTCTGATGTTTAGCTTGAGATCAAAGAGAAACTCAGGAAATGAGGCGAAGGGGGGGAGAAGGCGGAATCACCGCATTATAGCCTTTGAAGGCGCTGCCATTACATTTCTGGTCCTTGAACGCAGCGGCTTGGTTCGTGAGGATGACCTGAGCCTCGTGCAAGTGCGAAGCTCCCAGCCAGAGGGTTCGAGTGGTGTCCACTAACCTTAAACAAGCCACGGCTAGTGCAGGCACACTTTTGTTTATACCTGTAAGCACACTAAAGCAGAAAACCCTTTCCACCATTTGTTAAGTGGGAATCATAGCATTTTAAGGAACCTCTTGCAAGTCTTCCAGCCCCCCCACTCTTTTTGGTATAGCATTTTTATTAAATACGCATCTCTGGAGTCCATCTGCCTGGATTTGACTTTCAGTCTCTCACCTTATTATCTGTGAAAGCTTGGGTAAGTTATTTAACTTCTCTATGCTGCAATTTATTCCTGGAGGAAAGGGTAATAGGATTAGGGACAATTTTTAAGGTGGCTGCGAGGATTAAATGAGATAAGCACCTGCCACTTTGTAAGTTCTCAATAAATGTTAGGTGTTCTTATTCGTCACATTCTGCAGCAAGATGATTTTCTTTTTGAATGACTTCATTTCTTAATGGTGTTACAGCCAAAGCTGTCCAACACTTATTTCATTACCCTGACTCACTCAGCTGAATGTACAATTCAAACTCTAATTCCACACTAAATGACTTAGCAGTGGTGGTTGACACCTGATAGACATCCTGGCTACTGAGAGTCTTGACACACCAGGGATGGCTCTGATTCTGAGGGGAAACTCCTTCATGATTCCTTCTAATTTGAAGAGGGAGAAAAAACAAAAAACAAAACAGAGAGGTTTAGGCACAGGGGCAGGTTGCTTGTGAACGCATCCTTGTTCACCATCAGTCAGGGAGAGCCACTGTCAAGTTTCTCAGCATTTAGTGTTGATATCAATTACACCCTGATTGTTTCTAAAATGTATCCTACCTGAGACAGTGGAGACTAGAAATCCATCGAGGATTATTGCCTTGCAATAATGAAATTGTATCCGCAAGATACAATTTCAGGGCAATATGCACCATGTCAGGTTTTTCATAGTGTGATTTTATTCCACGGGAAAAGGAATGAGTGAGAAGGAGCACATATTTTAATCCTTCCCAACTCCATCTTCACCACTGTCTTGGCTAATCCATATTTATCATCTGCTGATATGTGAATATTTTTTTTCTTCCTCTCTATTTTCTCTGTAAAGCTGCTCTGCCAACATAATAGACAATGTTGAAATTCTGAAGCACTGTGGTAAGTATTTGAAGAAAAAGGAAAGGTTCTGGCCCCTGGAATTAACCAAGTACTAAGAGGATACAATTTTTTTTATCCTCATTGTATTTTTAAATATTTGAAACAATTTTTGTTGAAACCTATAATTTGTGAGAAATGGTATGATTTATCCAATATATGCACTCTCTTAAACATGGAAGATAGGACTTTGATTTGCACGCAAGATTAAACTTGAAACATCATTATAGGTTATAGTGCTTTAAAAAGTCTCAAAATATGTAAATGCAAGTACTTATAGAAAAATAATCCTCTTAGACACCATATGATGAATTGTGAGCCATGCCATTTAGGTTTTGTATTAAGACATGCTTTTACGAGCCATGTTAAAAATATTATTTTCAAGTGTACCTTGATTTGCCTTAAATTTGTTTATTCATTTTGATTCTCTAACCATTTTCTAGCTTAATTCGACTTTTGGTTATGTTCATAAATCACATTCAATCTCAGAAGACGAAGACCTTCTACCATTATAGACCAGCAAAATAATGTGCCATACAGTCTGAAAGCAATTCCAAAAGAGGCAGTCCAGTGATTTTTTTTTTTTGGTCAGTGATGGCATTACTGAAACAACAGAATAGTTTCTGAAGGTGACTATTGTGTCAAAGGTGAAAAAGTCACTTGAGCATATACATTTGGACAGAATTGTTAAAAATATCAGTGTCAGTGCACCTAGACCTCTCAATCCCTTTGAGACATAGTAATCTGTTTCTAAAATTGGGATAGACCTCAGAGTTCTAGCAAAAAGTAAAATTATTATTGTTCAGACATTAAATTGCAAGTGAAAATGGTACTTTCAAAAACAGTCCAAATGTGAAATATTTTTCTTTGATTGTTTAGTACCAAACAGATAAAAATGTTTGCTGCATGGCAAAATACTAGAACACGGTCCTAGGCAGTATTGCTGGGAAGGAAAGCCATTGATCATTCTGGTAAAGCAACTTTGGTTTTCAAAACTTACTTCCTCCCTCCTTGAGTCTGGTTGCACCCTGGACAAATCTCTTTTTTCACTTATCTCAAGGTATTTAAATTATGGGTTTAAGTTTCTGCTACCTCTCCCACACAAATCTGGGGTCTTTCAGGACACTGGCCATGCCTTATTCACCATGGTATCTGCAGGATCTTACACAGTGCCCAGCCCATAGTACATCCTTTATGAATATTTGAAATGAATGAATGCATGAGTGCATGAAATCAAGCTCTTGGAGCTTATTTACTTTTACTTTCAAAGAGAATAATGTAATAAAAAATCACAGATGGAATATGGAAAATGGAATTTCTAGTATTTGCTTTGTCATAAACTTATCATGACTCTAAGTTCTTTGATATAAAGTGATTCACATCTGTGAAAAGGAGTGACTGGTCAGGAGATGATGCTATTTTCCTACTAGCCCCTGGAAACTTTGAAAAGGAAAATGAAATAGTATAAATATATAAACCTTGAGGCCTTACAGTTTCGGCTCTGACATGTGAAGAGCTTGAAAGTTGTCATTCTTGTTCTTAGAACAAGTAAAGCAAAATTAACTGAAAATCATCAACTCTCTTGTCCCATCACAAGCAAGAGGTCACCCCAAAATCTGGAGAGACAGGTAAATCCAGAAAGTCAAAGCCCAGATCTGTTTACTGTAGCAAAGCTGTGGAGTCATTAACTGATCAGAAGATTTGATTGATAATTCTGATGAATTTCTAGAGGTTGAGTATGGACTAGATTGAGGGAAAGAAACTCCTGGAGCAGCCAAAATTTTAAGGGGGACTTCACACTTTTGTTACCTTCAGGTACTCCACTAAGTTCTAACAACGAAGATATGAGTGACATTTTCTCATGGATCTAATGTAAGGAAGAGAAGAGAATCATTACAAAATACGCATTGAGTGTTTTCCACAACAACAGCCTACTTTCCAGGGGAAAAGACTTTACCAAAGCTTTATTCCAATGGGAGAAGGGCATTCCTTCCACTCTAGTCCCCTCTAGGCTTCCCATCTTTCCTGAGGAGGTAAAAGCTATACTATTGAAGAATCACAGGCCTGAGATTCAAGACCACTAAAAACTGACATTTAATAACAATGTTGAAGAACACTTCCCATCTCTCGTATATCAAAGAGTGTTAGGCATCAAAATACGCTAGGCAAAAGCTGATAGGGTTGCAAGAAAAAAATAAATACACGAATATAGTTGGTCCATTAAATGCATATATTAGAAAAGAAGAAAGATATAAAATCATCAACCAAAGCTTCTCCCTTAGGAAACTAGAGAAAGAAGAATAATTTAAGCCTAAAACAAGCAGGAGAAATACAATAATGAAAATGAAAATCAACGAAATTGATAACAGGAAAACAATAGAGAAAATCAGTGAAACTAAAAGTTGGTTATTTGGAAAGATCAGATCAGTAAAATTGATGATCCTCTGGTCAGGCTAACTAAGAAATAAAGAAAGAAGATACAATTTATTATTATCTGAAATTAAGGAAGAGTCAACCCTGCTGATTCCATGGGCATTAGAAGGGTAATAAAGCTACTCTGTGCTTACAAATTTGATAACTTGGATGAAATGGACCAATTCCTTCAAAGACACTAACTAACAAAATTCACACAAAGAGAACGTAATAATCTGAATAGACCTGTATCTATTAAAATAAGGGAGTCAGTAATTAATAACCTTCCATAAAGGAAAGCACCAGGCTGAGATTATTTCACTGGTGATTTCTACAAAACATTTAAAGAAGAAATGCTACCAATTCTCTGTAATCTCTTTCAGAAATAGATGCAAAGGGGACATTAACTATCTCATTCTATGAGACAAGTATTACATAATACCAAAATCAGATAAAGACATTACAAGAAAGGAAAACTACAGACTAGAATCGCTCATGACTTAGATGAGAAACCTCAAATAAATTAACAAATCAACAATGGTGGTCATGACCAAGGGGGATTTATTCTAAGTATGAAATCTGGTTGAATATTTGAAAATCTATGTCATCCACCACATCAACAAGCTAAGGAAGAAAAATCATATGATCATATCAATCGATATCAAAAAAACATTTGAGAAAATCTGATACCCATTCATGATCAAACCTCTGAGCACATTAGGATTTCTCAACTTGGTTAAGAACATTAATAGAAAGCCTACAGCTAACATCTAACTGAATGATGAGAAACTGGACATTTTCCCCCTAAGATTGGGAACAAGGAAAGAATGGAACAATCAAGAATAACCTTTCTCACTACTCTTTTCCAATATTGTACTGAAGTCCTAGCTAGCGCAATAAGACAAGAAAAGAAATAAAATGTATACAGATTGGAAAGGAAGAAATAAAAAAATAAAACTGTCTTTATTCATGATGACATCATTGTCTATATTGAAAATCCAAAAAAAAATCAACAACAACAACTCCTGGAACTAAGAAGTATGTTTGGCAAGGTTTCAGGATACAAGGTTAATAGACAAAAAGTCAATTGTTTCCCTATATACTAGTAATGAACAGGTGGAATTTGAAATAGTAAGGAAATGTAAAAATGAAAAAATTTAAAAAATAAATAAATAAAAAATATAATATTAGAAGTGTGACAAAGGGACAGAGCCCCCAATGGTCAAAGATGGAACAATTTATATAACAAAATAAATTAGTATTGAAAAATAACCCAAAGTGTGAAAAAAATATCCATGAGTCCATATTGATATAAATAAGTGATTGAATAAGTAAACTAATGTAGAGGAATAGACAAATGTTGCATGCAAAAAATTCCAAACATTTTATGTAGCTACTGCACCTGCAAGGATGTGGAACATGAATCTTCACTCCTTAAGAGAGGGCTGGGTAAGGTGACTTCTTTCCAAAGAGTACAGTAGGAAAAAGGTGAAAATGAATAACTTTACAGTAGAGAAAGCTTACAGACACTACCTCAGCCAGGTGATCAAGCTTTACTTCAACAGAGTAAATCATATTGATAGTATGTACTCTTCATAAGATGTGATAAAAATGGTACTTAATTTCTATGGTCTTCTTCCCCCAAACCCCAAAGCCAGTCTATTCATAAGAAAAAAACAGAAGACCAATCTTAACTGAAGGACATTCAAAAGAATACCTGATCAGTATTTCTCAAACCTCTCAAGGCCATCAAAAAGAAAATATGAAAAACTGTCTCAGCCAAGAGAAGCCTGAGGATATATGACAACTGAATGTACTGTGGTATCCTGCATGGGGTCCTGGAACAAACAAAGGAAAAAAGATGTTAAGTAAAACTAAGGAAATCTGAATAATGTATGGACTTTGGTTATTAATAAAGTATCCATATTAGTTATTAATTGTGACAAATTTACCTTACCAACGTAAGGTGTTGTTAATATACATTAATGGGTGGGAGGTATATAGGAACTCTACTATCCTCATGATTTTTCTGTATATTTAAAGCTGTTGTAAAATAAAATATATATTAAAGTAAACAAGTAAAATATCATGGTGGCTACAATTACACTTCAAACTTGAGAGAAAAAACAGGAGAGATTATGAAAAAGTTTAGCTGTATTTTCTTATGTATGTTCTGACACATCCAGCTCCAGGAGATGCTCCACCAAAAATAGAAATGCATTATCCTGTATTTTATATCTTTCTCTTGAAGATTCCCAATATACATTAGCATAAAAAAGTTATCTTAAGTCCTGAAATAAAGAAATCAGTGATACTCAGTTTTATCCAAATTTAAATGTCTATAACTTATCAATGCCTGCATAACTGGCTCTAGAGAGGTACTTGGGTAAATGCTGAACTTTGGTCAGACTGTGTGATCTAAGTGTCAAAACCAGAACACCCACCCTAGTTCAGTCAGATTCAGCAACTTAACTTCACCATATGAAGTAGTATAGGAGAGATCATGGTGCAAGATAAATTACCCTGCTGGTCTAACATAGAAAGACTGCACATCTATATGATTGTGGGGACCCACTAACTTGTAACCCAGCTCACCCTGTGAGAGTGAGCAAGGAACCAAATTTCATCGATGCTTGCTATTCCGTATGTGTGAACAGAGAAAGGGCACAAGTTCCAGAGCCGTAGACATTTGGTATGAAGACCCAGGGACTCTGGGACTAATAAAGGAAATGGAAGAATAAGTCCCTCTTTTCTTGGAAGTGTGACAGTAGTTTTTGATCTGTTGTCACAGACTGGTGAGAGATGGAGGTCGTCAAATCTCTACTCTGACCAAGAATGGACATTGTGTAGATTAAATAAGTAGAATACCTCATATATCTATGTATCTTGCTCAATTTGTAGAGGTAGCTGAAACTGATTAAATGCAGACACATTTAGAAGTGTTACTGAATTTATACTAGATCTCTCACTCATTACATGTTTTCTCAATCAAAGTGATTTAAAAGTATAACTACTAACATGTTGAGACCTCAACAAGTTTAGGCATTAACAAAAGTGCTGGATCTAGAACATAATGCGTAGAATGAAAAATATACAAACATCGTGGTTGAAGTCCTCAGGCTATTTCCCATGGTATCCAGTCAAGATGCTAATGTCAATATGTTTGCAAACAAATAAAGAGTTATGTGATATAGTGCAGCGGATTTCAAAATTAATTTTTCACTGTGCAAGCATTTCTTCAATAGAAAAAGTTTGAAGAGTTTAGGCTTTACAAGCAAAAAACCTTTTCTGGATGCCAACATTTTGACTTACTAGTGAAGAAGAGTTAGGCAAGAACGTAATCTGTTCTATCACCATAAATGAATTAATACTACATTCCTTGCCATTACTGTCATACATGCTAGAGTTCGTATAAATATTAAAGATGCAACATGACTACCAATTGGTAGGTATTCATTCTTATGAAGTTATTAGCAAGTTGTTTTTATTGATAGAGTTTGTATCTTTCTTGTATAAATATAATGAAAGAATTTTAGGAGGAGTGCTGTAATTTAAAATAGACACCATTAAAAGTCACAATCAACATGAGATGGCAAAGAATTAAAAAGTAGGAATAGTGTGGGTGAGACCGTTATATTCTCAATTTTTATTTCCCCAATCTATATGCTTCTTGTTACTCTACATAGAAAGGAATTTTCTTTCTCTCTTTATGGCTTGGTGGAAGGTCGAAGGAATGAACTAGGTGAAGGATTGCTTTCTTGAAATCCTGGAACAGAAAAAATTCAATTATGTCCATACATTTAATAAAAGCTCCTATTACATTCATTCAACAATTCTTTATTAAGCACCTATGGTGGATCAGGCTCTGTTTTAAGCTCTGCAGACATATCAGTTGGCTAAATGGACAAATACTTGCCTGCATAAGAATTACATTTTATAGGGGAAAAGGGAAATTAAACAAATGAAATAATAAGCATAAAGAAAATAGTGCTATGGAGGAAATTAAGCAGGATAATGAAGTGGAGAAAAAAGGTGTAGGGGAAGAAACTTTTGAAAATAAGATGGTCAGGAAGGCGTTTTATTAAGATGAGGGGGGAAAGCTGACCTGGAGGGGGACAGTATTTCAGGTAGCCAGAACAGGAGGTACAAGCGTCCTGGGGGATGGCAAGCTTGGTGTGTGAGGAATGGTAAGAAGGCCAGTGAGGCTGGAGCAGTGGCAGCAAAGGCAGAGTGGCAGAAAATGAAATGCCCAGGGGCAGGATTGAAACATCTTATAATTGACGACAGTAGGGGTTTGAGATTTATTTTGATTGAGATAGGGAGTCGGGGGAATTGATCCAGAGTGGTGTGAACTGATTTACTATTTCTGGCCACTGGGTGGAGAACAGGCTGTGAAAGAAGCACAGGTGGAAAAAGAAAGACTAATTAAGAAGTAATTGCAATTTGGGAAAGAGATAAAGGCTACTTGGCTTGCAGTATTAGTGTTGGGAGGCAGAAGAAAGTCATTAGGTCAGGAGGTATTTTGAAGGTAGAGGTGACAGTGCTTGCTGATGAGAAGATGTGGATGTGAGAAGATAGAGTCAAGGCTGACTCAAGGATCTTGCATATGTGTGGTTTATTGGAATATCGATGCACTTAAATATATGTCAGTAAATCTGCACATTTACTCTCTAGTACTGCAGTGATAGATACTGTGGAACACTGCAGGTTGTAGCAGGTTATAGTTGAACTCGGGGAGATCTGGGCATGTGCCTGTATTGTTTACCACCAGGTCCCAGATCTTAGAACAGTGCCCAGGACATGTGAGCATTATAGACATGATTAAAACAAATGAAGGAAATCAATGTTAAAAGAAGCATGTACTCAAGGTCTGAGTTGAATAACATGTAACTCTTTCAAATGAAAAGGGCTTGAATTGAAGTCTGGGGGAATACTATGAAAAATAATTAACTCATGAGTAGCCTCCGAAATCTCTGGCTAACTACTATGGGTTTATTAAGGCACTGGGAAAATGCGGCTTGCTCAATACTTCCAACCACTAGCAACTTTAATAAAGGTGATACCAGTACATGTTGTATGTGTGAAATATGCTGAACTAATTTTAGTTCAAAATCTTAGATTTGGATTCTTTTCTTTCTTCAGAGGGCTCAAATTAGCATAATTAACATAACATTAACTTTTCATCGGCATAGACCTCAATTTCATGTTTCTCTGACCCTACCCTTCGAATCTCACTACAGGTTGAAACAGCCTTTTGAAATGAATAATAACTTTGGGTCTCTGTGTCATCACTCTGTCTACCCCTCTTCTCTCTCCCCATTTCCATCTATTCTGCTTTCCACCTGCCTTTTCTCAGTTGGTTTTGCTCTCCCCTTATTATACGTGTCTACATATCTAGTGTTCTTTGATAATTTCCTTTTTCCTCAATTTTTAGATCCCACTGATATCATCCTACAAATAACAAGGTGAAAATAGATGAGATGTTATACGTCTGTTCACCTTGTTCTCCCTTGATGTACACATCATCGTTTGTTTCATCTGCATATTGAGTTCTTAATTCAAAGCACATGAAGGGAAGGGCTCAGCCTGTCCTTCCAGCCCAGGCTTGTGGCAGGGAGGTGGCCACGAAGGGAGCTGCTCAGATTGCCACTGCAGTGAGCGTACAAAGCAGACAGGAGGCAGCCTCAGGAAGTCCAGTCTTGGCTCTTCTGCAGGATAGGGAGGCAGCCACGGAGCTGCCAGGGGAGACACTTCACCACCAAAGCCAGGAGGCAGCTGGCAAAGCAGCAGCGGTAGCCAGAGAGTTTGACCTGCATGGAGCTGTGGAGATGGTTATAGCTCATGGTATCCTTCAGAGTAATAAGACAGGCAGGAAATCATCAAGGGTGCTGCTTAATATCTATGACAACAACAACAAAATAAGCAAGAATGGAGTGTCACTGGCTAAGCTGAGCTGACAGACAGCTGAGTTGAACTACCAGGTGTTGAGGGTCGCCCATTAAAGCAATCAGATCCAAGGGGACATAACAGTGAAGTCTCGAATCACTTCCTGCCATGCTAGAAGCAAGAGGCTAATCTGGTGGAAAAGTGCTAGCTCCCACCTGTTCTGTTTTCCCTCATGGATGTGTACATGTGGGGGTATGTCTTACTATTGAAGGAGCCCCAAATAAAAGGTTCCTGCAGTTTTATGGACCTGGAAGCTGAGTGGGGTAGGGGTGGGGGAGAGAAGTGGAAAAGTACTGAGTACTGAGTCAGAGTGGGGCAAGTGTCTTCAAGGTTTCTCCCTCCCCCCCACTTCCCAATAAGGAGGTCTCAGCAGAGGTCTGAGGAACGTTGATAGGTGTAAGAGCAAGGCTGGCCAGGGGGATCCTGAGCCCTTGACTGCCACAGCCTTCAGAGACTGCAGTGTGCCAGCTATGCACCAAGTCTGAGGTGGGGAGGACAGCTTTTCCTGTGAGACCTGCCAGGTAAAGCCTTGGTGACTGCCTGTGGTCAAGCCTGAAAATTCACATATAAGGCTTTTGGCCAGAAGCTAGACTCTTCATGGAGGACCTGGAGGGTGAGTATGGTTACTCCAATTAAAAACCTGAAAAGTCAAAATCCCTTGTTCATTCTCTACCTGAGTCAATTTTTTGATCCAGAATCATCCATTGCCAGAAGAGGTAGCTGGGTCCCTAGGAGGAAGAACCCATCAAGATCAGGGTAAGTGATGATTCCCCCGTCCTTCTCATTGGCCCTACGACCATTTACTCAGGTGACTACATCCTGGGGACGGAGATTAACCGAAACAGGTAATGAAGGGAGTGGCAAAAGTCCACCCACAGAAGGCCCAGTAGGTCTGCAGACCCACTCTGTAGATTTTCCCCATTCCCTGAGTGTCTAATTGGAACTGATATACTTGGTGCTGGCATTGCTATCATATTGGGCCCCTATTCTGTTAGTTAAGTATTATTAGAGTGGAAACACCAAGTGGAAATTTTTGAAACTGCATTTTCCCTTCACCCTGCTCCCTGCACCACACACACACACACAGCCAGCCGAGACAGTAAATACAATCAATACCGTATCAATGGGGGGCGGTAACCATTAAAGGCATAACTGATGATGTGGTGTTATTTCCTATCATATCATATTCAATTTGCCACTCTGAACCACTCAGAAAGTGAATGGATCCTGGAGAATAAATGCAGACTATCACAGACTTAGCCAAGCAGGAACAATGATTATAGCTGCTTTGCCAGATGCAGCACCATTGCTAGAGAAGATTAATAAGGTCTCAGATACAGGGGATGTGGCCATTGATTTAGCAAACATGTTCTTTTCCATTACAATTAAAAATAGAAGATCAGAAACAGCTTGCATTCACTTGGGACATTCACCAATAATCATTTATAGTTTTATCTCAGGGCTATGTTAACTCTCTCACCTTCCAAAGAGCTCTGGACTGCTTGGGCGTCCCACAGAAGATCACACTGATATGTTATCCTGGCAACACCATGCTGGTTGGACAGAGGTGGATACTAGTAAGACAGTTGTACCACACAGGGGCAAAGATAAATGAAGATTCAGGAGTTCAGTGGTCAGGAGCAGGCCAAGATATATCCTTCAAACTAAAAGAAAAACTGCTGCACCTCACATCCTCTGCCACATCGAGGGGAGACCAAAGCTGAGTAGCTTCTTTGGATGCTGAAGACAGAACATTCCACACGCCGCTCCAGCCCATATGCCTGGTGACATGGGAGGCTGTCAGCTTTGAGTGGGGTACATGGCAGGAAAAAAGTCTACAGCAGGTCTAGGCCATGGTGCAATCAGCTCTGCCACACAGGCCATGCGATCCAGCTGACCCTATGGCATTCGAGGTGTCAGCAGCAGGACCAGGTGCCACATGAAACTTATGTCAAGCTCCAGTGCGAGAAACACAAAGCAGGCCCTTTGGTCTCTGAAGCAAGACCACGACTTCCAAAGCAGAGAATTACCTGTCTTAATGAGTCCAGGTAGAGATGCAGCACATTCCTGAGGAGCAGTAAGGGACCATGTATGCAAAACTGTCTATTAGGGGCCAGGTTCTGTTGGAACTGGTGGGTCATAAGTTGGATGGGCCTAGAGGCAGTTCATAGTAAGCTGAAAATTGTAAATCTGGCATTGAGCTCAAGCAGAACTAGAGAGCACGAGTAAGCTTCTGGAATAGGTAGGTCAGACCTGTCCATGGTACCCAAACAGTGGTACCGGTGCCCCTGCCCTGGCTTGGATCCATGGATGTAAAGATGCACCACCATCTGAACCAGGAGGAATTATGCTCTTTTAGTTTATAGCTGCATCAACTTGATACACGAGTGAAAATAGAAAATAAATAGTGGCTAAATTACAGCTACTCAGGTGGCCCTAAAAGACATTGGAAAGGAAAAAGTGTTCCTATGGGCAGAGCTGTGAATAGTGTAGCTGGTCATGCACTGAGTATGGAGAAGTGATCTGAGGGGAGAATATACATAGATTTCTGGGCAGTGGCCTGGCAGTCAATTCAAGGGCCTGGAAGTAAAAGGACTGGAAGATCAGAGACAAGGAGTTCTTAGATAGAGGCATGTGGAAGGGTGCATGGGAGTGGGAGTGAATCATGAAGACTTTTGTGTCATGCATTAACACCTATAAGAAATCATGTGCCATGGAAGAGGCACTGAACAACCAATAGACAAGTGACACAGCTTGTCATCATTAACCAGCCTTTATTATTGTCCACTTCAGAACGGGAATGATGAGCACATAAAAAGTAAGATGCTCTCTATGGGCCCAACTTACAAAGGCTGATCTAGATACTGCTGCCTCTGAATGTCAAGTTTTTCAGCAACAGAGGCCAACACTGAACTCCCAATAGGGCACTCTTCCCCAAGGAGACCAACTGATCATTTGGGTGTTTATGTTGGGCCCTTCCATTTTGGAAGGCCCAGCAGTTATTCCTTACGGAATAGACACCTTCTCCAGGTACTGCTTTGCCTGTCCTGTCTGGTGAGCTTCATCCAGCTCTCTTTCTAGGGGATTTAAAATGCTTAATCCACAGGTATGTAATCCCATACAGCAAAGCATCTGACCTGGGGATCCACATACTCTGCAGAGGTGTCCAGTCTCATAGAATGCTGAAGTGGCTTTCCAGTGGCTCAGATGAAACACCTGCTCTGGAGCAATACTCTGAAGAATGGGTGCCATTCTTCAGGATGCAGTGCTGTATTAAATCAGAGATTTCTAATGGTGTGGTATCCCCAGTAGAAATGATACATGGGTACAGGAAACAAGGGATGGAAGCAGAAGTGGCCTCACTTACCGTCACTCCCCCTGACCCTCAATGGATTTTGGGCTTCCAGTTTGCACAACTTTGAGCTCTTTAGGGTTGGAGGTCCTTTGAGCTCTTTAGGGTTGGTTCCCAAAGGAGCACACTCCAGCCACAGAACACATCAAAGGTTATGTTGAACTACAGGTTAAGTTTGCTGCCAGGTCACCTTAGGCCCATTGTGTCCAGACACCAGCAGGCAAAAGAAAACATGCAACTGGTAAAGGTAATTGATCCTGATTAATAGGAGAAGGTAGGGCTTTTGCACAATGTGGTAGACTGGAATATACGTGGAACCAGATGTTTCACTTGGGCTCCTACTGGCACAACTTGTCCAATCATAACTCTAAAAAGATCCCAGACTAAGAGGACTTGTGCTTACCAAAGTTTGAGACTCCTCAAGAATGAAAGTTGGGTTCACAGCACAGGGTAAGCCACAAAGACCTTCTCAGGTGATGGCTGAGGGTGAGGGGAACTTAGAATTGGTAGTGGATGAAGGAGAGGTTGAGCATCAGTTGTGGCCCTAAGATGAACTGTAGCAACCAAGGCTGTAGTTTGTACTATTAAATTTTTTTAAGTTTCTTGACAGGAAGAGAGGCCTAAAGGAACCATAGAAGACTGACTTTCCAACTTGTATGGAGAAGTAAATCTGTACAGCACCAAAGTAGACTGTGGTGGCTATTGGCACGTACCTCTCAGATCTCTGTCTGCATAGGGTGTCACTGGCCATGGACTCTATTTGCTGCACTCTGAATTCCATTATTTTGCTTGTACTAAAGTGACACTTGCTATGCACTGCTCCCAGCCATTGGCCGAGGGTGGCAGGGATGCAAGTGCAGGCCAATTCCTGGGAGACAAGGACTCCTGTGATGGGCAACTGGCTCAAGTACTTTCCAACAGCCTTGTGCTACTTTCTTAGAACTACTCTGCAGCCTAACACACTTCCACCTGCACATCTTTCCTTTCCCTTCTCCACTCAGTGGCAGACCTGCATCATGGTCTGATGGATCTCCCACCACTCCTGGCTCCTGGCTCATCTTTTCTCACAGGAATTTCCCCTAATAAATTTATTTGACATTTAATCTAGTCTTGGCATCTGCTTCTCAGAGGACCAGGACTAACACAGCTAGCAATATCTATCTTCATTAAAGTTTTCATACTCTCCTACTCCCAGACTGGCTATGGGGCAATGGAGAGGGGCATAGATATAGTCATGTTTAGGGAATCCATCAGATTTCAGAAAACTCATCATATCTTATCTCTGACAGGGTCAAAAGACCTCAATAGGCTTCATCTAACAGATAGTAAGCCCTGTTAAGTTCATTTCAGAAAGTGACATAATGATATGATTAATAAAAAGGGTAGGAAGAACCAAAACACAACAATTTATATTAAATGGGACCACATAATTTAAGAAGTCCCATTTAAAATAAACGCTCGAGGTTAATATAATTACAATCTCATTTGACAGAGCCGTACAATAACGTGCCAATGGTCACCAGCTAAGGGAAAGAGCTGGAACAGAAATTCAAGCCAGTCCCAGCTTCCAGAGCAAACTGTTTCTAAAAGGCCAAGAGAGTAAATATTTCCAGCTTTGTGGGCCACATGGTTTGCATATGTTGCAGCTACTCGACTCTGATGTTAAGACTCAAAAGAAGTTATAGACAATACAAGCCCATGGATGTGGCTATATTCCAATAAAAGTGTATTTCTGAAAAATGCACACACATACACACAATAGAATGATGGCCAATGGTTTGGGAGGGTGAGAGGAGAATAGATGTGGGTTTTGAGACTAAAGGAACAAAATTAAACAAAGGTGGTAGGGTAACCAAAACAAAATTAATCACCCCAACTACATTCTGCTCTCACATCCTTGTGTCCAACAATGCTAATAAAGCTGCTTCTGAAGCAGCCTTTATTGCCACACTTGCAACACTTAAATTCATGGTGGATTGAGCTGCCTGGCACTCAGAGACATCTCAACACGTTTTCCAGATGGATGGCTGAGGAGTTAGGCAATGACTGTCTACATCCTGCTTCACCAACTGCTTATCATCGACTTTACACTGTTTTGTACAGATTGTTGACCTGTCCCTTGGCTTGGTTTTCTGTTCACAGTTCTTTTAGTCCCTCAGTCTTTCCCCAGTAACTTTCCTATTCTCATTCTAGTTGCATAAAATGCATAATTTATATACCTGAGTCCCAAAGAAAAATTAGTCATTTTTTTAGAAAAGAAGAGCTTACTGAGAATAATTACCAGTTACTAGATATCACCGTTTTTTTGTTGTTGTTTCTGCTGTTGTTGTTTTGGTGAGGGACATAAGCTATAAGTGCTTATAAAAATTAGCTCATGAAGAGAAAGTAATCTTGCTTTTCTGGAAATAATATCACACAAATCTTATCCTCAAATCATGAATTTTACCAAAATACGAACAGCCTGGCTCTCCTTGTAGATTCCTCCATAATACCCAGTGATTTCACACTAGGATTCCATCATTGCAGCATGAGGGGCTTTTGCTATCAAGTATGAATTGGGAGCACTTTCAGTATGAGATGCTCTGCTGCTTATACATTTTTCAGTTATAAAACAAAAATATGACCTCTATAAGAATGCATCCTTAAGGATAAAGCATCAAGTTCAATTCTCAACCTTTTGTTAATTTACAATGCCCTGAGAAGCCTAACTAGGCAGCTTTCTTGCATGAACATAAGAATTTACATTCTGCTCTGAATCAAAGGTTTTCATTTTATATATTCAATAATAAAGGACACTCATAGAATTGCAAAATAATTTTGCCTCTAAGAAGGAGAAATTGCGAGAGTCCGAGTAAAGTAAAAGACTGCATCAGGAAGAAAAATAGAAACAGGAAATAATTAATAATCTGATGGGAAGTAGTACTTCAAAATTAAATATGCTCATTAGGAGAGTCAAATAGCTCTTTCCCTTTAAGCTCAAGGAAGTTTTTAATAAAGTGAATTTAGCTGTACTTAGGGGTTTTCAATTAGAAGTTGTTAATTTGGACTTACTGAGATAAAAATTCAGGGCTATACCAATAAAGAACATCAAACATCAAAAAAGTTGACCATTTTTTCTGAGATTGCACATTTCTTTAAAAGTAGGCTTTCAATGAACCCTAATCTGCTGAGGTTGTTCATTTTTAGAACATCTTTAGTGATATTCAATTTACAATGAAGCTGATTCAATAGCTAGAAAATAAAATAAGTATTTTCTCATCTGCATTTGAAATGGCTTTACAGGAGGCAGAAGAGCTTGGGGTATGATGGCTAAGTTCATGTGTCAACTTGGCTAGTTATGGTCTCCAGGTGTTCAGTCAAGTTAGCACTGGCCAGATTGTTACTGTGAGGATATTCATAGATTTAAATCATCAGACAGTTGATTGCATCTGTGGCTGATTACATCTACAACTAACAAAGGAGATTGCCTTCAGCAATGAGAGAAGTCTCATCCAATCAGTTGAAGGCCTTAAAGGGAGAACTTATGATTTCACCAGGAGAAGGAAGAATTTCCATCTCTGTTTCAGCCAGCCAGCTTCTCCTGGGAATTCACTAAAATCATCACTGGAGTTCCCAGTTTGCAGCCTGCTCATAGTCCCAGTTTGCAGCCTGGACTATGAGCTTGCCAATCCACACAGAGGTGTGAGCAAATCCCAGTAGTAAATCATATAGTACTTATATGCATATCTGCTGTCAGTTCTGTTTCTCTGGAGAACCATGGGGGCAATGAACAACAGATTAGCAACAAGGAAAGTCTTAGTTCCAGATTCTGCTTTGCCTGTTATTAACAACCTGTGAACTTGGACAAATCTCTAATTCTCACACCCTCAGTTCCCACAGCTGTAAGGTAATCCAGATGGACTAGGCTAGAGTCTTGAACCTGAGAACCCCAGAACCCCAACATGCTCATGGATGGATATCTCAGGGAGGGAGGAGGCTGCACTCTTGGATGGAAATAGCACTATACTTTCATGAACTCCCAACTGAAATTCAGCATTTCCTTCAATTTTGAATATAGACAATAAAACAACAGAAGTATTAGCAGTAGCTGTTATTTTGTCAGTAATAGGAATCAAAGATATTTTCATATTATATTAAGTTGACATAGATATTTCAAAATAATCATGTTATCTCATCACTGCTTCAAAATTGCAGTGGTTATTAGATCTGCTGGTATGTCTTGTGACTTATGTATTAATAAAGATAATTATATTCTATTTCAATATAATTATTTTTTGTAATCCTATGTATTTTAGGTTATGCATTTATAAACATTATTCTGTAAAGTCAACCAGACACTTCACCATACAGCAAAAGAGGTCCATAGCAAGAAAAGATAAGAATCTCTAGGCTAGCTGATGAAAACAATCCTTCCTTGGCCTTTTAAGTCCCATCAACGGATACTTTTTTCCTCCAAAGATTGATGGAATAAAAATAATTAGTGTTCTTGGTTTTACAGATTTTCCATGTGACCTGTTAAAGGTTAGGTGGCTATTTCTCCCCCTAACTCAGCCCTCTCCTTTCCTCTGGCTTTTGACCAATAGAATACCTACAAGAACCAGCCGTTACAGGGAAATCAAATTGTGGGCATTCTGTGAAGAGCACTGTAAGGGAGTATTTACATCCAAAACAAGGCTTTCCTATAAATGTTTGATTGAAGTGATAGCTTAGATCAGTGCTCAGCTAGGCCACCTCCTGTTGCCTTCCCACCATGCCAGTCATTCCAAGGATGGAGACAGTGTGGTGGGCATCTTCCCCTTGACCTCAGGAAGTAGAAGGTAAGGCCAGGCCACATGCTGTACCTTAGCAGAGTCAAAGAGGTTGTTTTAGTCGATTGCTGATTTTGAAGTATAGTAACCATGCCCACAGGCAAATGATAAGCATGAGCATTTTAAGATGGACTTACTATGTATCTGGCACAGCTTCAAAGTACTTTTTGTTTATTGACTTGTGAATTCCAAAAAAAAAAAAAATATATATATATATATATAGATAGATAGATAGATAGATAGATAGATAAGGTAGGCACAATAATTAACCTTACTTTTCAGTTAAGGAAACTGAGCTACAGAAACTTTAGGTAAATAAGCCAAGTTTATAGCAGAGAAAGCAGCAGAACTGGAGCGCAAACTCAGACATTTGGGTTCCAGGGCCTGTGATCTTAACCACCTGGTTCACCCTGTTTTCCTAGAATGGTGCCCAGAGGGACAAGAATGGTGGAAAATATCCCCTCAAAAGTCTTCCAAGTTGTTTTCATTTCTTCGACCATTGTCTGTGGAGGGAATGTTTATTCCAACATGAATAAAGAGGTAACCCTCTTTTTTTATACCTGTTGTCAATAAAGGATTATCAGCTCTTTGAATCTGGACATCTGTCAAAACTACACAATTAGGAAAGAGGTTTTTTTTACAGCCTGATCTCTAAGGAATCCTATTAAAAAATAGTTTCAGCACAAAGCAGATACTTGAAATCACTATATTTTAGACCATGGCCCTCCCCCCCTCCCCACCAGTATTGACATTATCTGCATTGTTAGTTTAAAAATGTGCAGAGTTGTTGTTAGTTATAGGTTGGAGTCACATGAACATGGAATAGAGAACTGATTAGTATTTACTAATATTTAACATCTGTACACCTTAGTTTCTTTATTTCATATGTATATATCAATGCCTACTTTAGGGGATTTTTGTAAAGGTTAAACTAAATAAGGTGTGTTTAGTGATTAGCAAAGTACTTGGATGCCATCCAAAATACAAAGTTAATGTTATAATAATCATTCGATTAAACATTAATTCTATTGTAAGAATTGATTGGGACTTTTTGTTCTGTTTTTCCTTTCTTTTCCTTTCTTTCTTAATTTTTTTTATGATCTGAGAAGCATGCCTACTTTGAAACCCTGCTGCTTATTTATTCTAGAAAATAACAGGTTAAGAAATGGATGCTGCCCCATCAACTTGAGCCATGGAATCCTAATTTAGCTCAAGCAACAGCTAGAGTGTATACTATAATTTTTAGTGAAATGGTGCTATGTCCCGAGGAGGGTAGAAGACAGAATATCCAATATCTAAAAGGGACAGTTAGAATAGTAACATACATTTCTGTAATATGACCTGTCTGGTGGAAGAGATGGATAGGAAATTGTTAACTCCTTTCCTAACACCTAAGCCTGTTCTTTCTTCAGCACAAATCCGTCATTGGTGAATAGTCTCATCATTTTCAACCAATAGGATAAGAATGAAAGGGAACATATTTTCAAGGTTCTTTACCTGTTAAGATAAAAACATTGAGATTGCAGGGATGAAAATGGTGACATTTGCAAGAATGGCTTATCTAATGAATTAAACAAGTTGAGAGATGTTTGTCTAGGAAATGGAACTACTGATTCTTTTGAGAAGAGGCTCTTGGCAATATACCTTCACTCTGCTTGCTTGGAGTTTCCAATGCTTTCTGCTTCCTCTGCTAACTGCTGACCATCTGGATAAGCCTGGCCTTTCTTCTAAACCGCAAGCAAAGTTCTCATGTTACAAGGTGAAAGCAATTTTAAAATGCAGCAAATTACAACACATTCAACCCACCTCCTCACTTGGACAACTGAGAGCGATTTAAAAAATCCTGCAGCCATTCTCACCGCAAGTCAAAGCCGATTTAGGAATCAGATATAGATTACACAACATGTTTGGGATAATTGGGGCTAGAAAATCCAGTGGTTATAAGACTTCTGCAAAACAAAACTTGATGTAAGAAATGTGACTATTTCTTCAGAGTAAAAATGCATTCTTACTAAAAAACATCATTCGGCATTTCTAGGATCAGTGTATTGGGTATTTTGCCCTCCCTGCCATAACTGTAATTTTAAATAAATTCGTCTAAATTTAGAAATTGTTCTAAAAACATTTAAGCATGTGGAGAAGAGACCTGCGAGTGGCTTTCGTGCTGTGCCTTCTGAGGGCCTGTCAATGTGCAGCACCGGGCGTGGCTCTGTGTTTGCCGAGACAGATTGCGACCTTCTGAGGCCCAGGGCGTTCCCTGCAGGACCAGCACTTTTGATGCAGGCTGGTAATTGCCCAGCATGCCATCTTGAATGTCTTGAATTCCGTCTCAAGCTGTTTATATTCCCTTTCACTAATGCCACCCAATGTTTTCATATTTTGAATTGCAAGAACAGTGGAGATGTGATTAGATTGCCAAAGTATGCGTTGAGTTATTAAATTGATTTATATCTTCATTATTTCTTAACAATTATCAAAGCTATAGAGAAGTTAGGGATTGGATCCTTGTCCTTGTGCCCAGAAAGGAAGGTTCTCAGTTCATCTGATCTTCAGGTAAGTTTTATAGTCCTGTTGGTTTTCTTTTAGGCCACCTCATTCATTCATTCATTCAATCATTCATTCATTCAACTACTCAATAAACAGACATTTTTTGCATTTGTTCTATGATCCACACATTTTGGGGTTATAAAAATTCAGAAGGCAAGAGCCCTCCTGTCAAGCAGCTGTCAATGTTTTAGGGGATTGTTCAAGGAAAGCAGAAAGTAGAATTCTATCAAACAAGTTCTCTAAAGAGATAATAAGAATGACTCTGGAACAAAATATTTCTTCTTGTATAGTACTAATCAATCCCTGACTGTCATGCAATTTCTGGCCAAAATTAAATGTGCTTGATATAAGGTATCAATGGTGTACCTTGAGAGTTTTATCATTTTAGCTTAAGAAAGGACATTTGCAATTCTGCTTGCAACAGCCTCCTCTTCCCACCCCCTTCTCCCTTGCTTCTCTACTTGGTCAGCTTCTCAGACTCTTCAAGTCTGTGTACATGTTCTCTCCTTCATGAAGTTCCTCCTGCTGTTATCTTGAAGAATCGGTAGCTTTCCTATTCCTTCTATTTTAATGTGCACACGTAATTATAATAAGTACCTGGGTGGAGTGATTCTCATAGAACTACCCTAAGCACACCAGAATCAGCTTCACCTGGATACCTGGAGAAATAGAAATTAGTGGGGCCCTCCCTAAACCTGCTGACTCAGAGTCTCCGCTGGAGGCATCCAGCAATCTGGGTTTTACAAACTCTCCAGTGATTTCTGATACAAACTAGAGTTTGAAAAAATACCGCTTTCGTATATTGCAATTCCACATTTGTGTGCCTGTCTTCCCACTAAATTGTAAAGTACTTGAAATCAGGAATGGAGCATTTTTACCTTGAAAAATAGAGTTCTGAACTCAAAGCTTAGCATCCATTAGATGATAGATAAGTAATTTTGAAAAAGTTTATTATTAAAATACTAATAATGAGGCTTTATTCTTTTGGATTAGTGTTCTTTGAGAGAGAGAGAGAGAGAGAGAGAGAGAGAAGACATGTTTGGGGGAGAAGGAGTATGAATATTACCCATCAGCAACCATTAACACCTAATAGGTTGCGAGGCACCGTGGTTAATTGGACAGTGTTTGAGTCATTCAGCTAGAAGATGACTTAAAATCCATTTATAGCACTTCCCAGCTTGTTCACTCAGGGAAAATTAGCGAACTCCTTTGAGTCTTTATTTTCTTGTCTGCAAAACAGTGATGAAAACAACTCACCGGATACTTATGAGCAAAAAATGTGTATAAAAAAGTCCAATGGTATATATTGGTTATTGGGTTGGGGTTCCCCAGGGTAGCCTGGGTTCTCTATGTAGAAGTGGATCTTATTTTTCCATTCTTAGCTTCTTCACTTAGGATTTCAGGAGGTATAAACCTACCACCTCTCTTGAATGGGGAAACTAGGTAAAACAAATTTCTGAGACAAGACAGTGTAGTCGGCTTAAATTGAAATGAATCGAGTAGAGATCTATGAAAAGACATTCAGTATGATTATTTTCTTTCACTATTCATTAAATTTATTTTTAGAAAATATATAGATATATTTTACATAGCTTAGCTCACATTCTTCATTACTTAAAAAGAAATTGGTCACAGAAAATTGAAGTCTGTAAAAGAGCAGAGCATGTATTGTGTATAGGATACTGCTAGGTGATGGCAGGTCCAGTGAAGTATGCCCAGTTTTAGATTTGAATGGTATTTCAGGGTAGCTAGTGGGTCCTGGATTCTATAGGCGAAGGGCGACAATGGAAAAATATCAAACACAACCTCCAACTACTCAACTACTCTCCTACCTTGCTCAGAGCACATCTTCTTTCTGTACCTTCTAGAAGCCTCTTCCTCTTGCATGGTAAATCACAACAGTTGCCGACTTACAGAGCTAGGAGTTCTTTGGTAAGAAAAACCTGTGAAACTCTATTTCCCCTTAGTATTTCCCCCTCCATAGGAGTCTGCTCAAAACTCTGTGTAAAAAGTAATTCTCAGAAGAGCTATTGGTAAATTACAGTTTCCATTTTCAATCACCAATAAACATGATTTTATCTAATTACAGACGGGCAGAAATACCCAGTAATTTTCTTTAGCAACATTGTGTTAGCTAGCCAACCTGGAAATAATTGATTGCATTATGCTAAGCTATATTTCTAAGAATTGTTACATATACCGCAAGCCTGCAAACGTTTTATGCTTTCTTCTGAATTTGCTCTTTGAGCTACTTAGCTGAAGTCTAAGTTTTGTTACCTTCTATATGTTTTCAATGTCAGTAACTTTATTTTGAAGTTTGAACCTTAATATTCCAAGAATCTTAGCATTTTCATGATTAGTCAAGTCTTCATCTTAATAAAATGGTAGCCAAGCATGGACATATTGAATCTTATTTTCTCTGATAAGCTCAATTCTGGACTTTCTAGACTCCAAATCTGATTTGCTTTACATCACAGATAAATTATGTTAAATATTTAAGCTAAAATAAAATGATATACAATCAGTGGTTTGGTAAAATGTATAAATGAATCAACTAACTGATAACATAAGTTTTGTAATTCTGTATTTTTACATGTTTGGTATTTGTCTTAAGATATTTCATGTGAAATTAACTCAGCATCTTATTCATTAATTTTCAAAGGTAAGACGATAAATGTGATTAATTTTCAGTGTGTGGCTACTTTGATTCACATTTTCGTCTCTCTTTTCCTTGCCTGTTTGGAAACAAAGAATTAAACTTGAATGCATAATATCAGATTTAATTCCTACAATGGAGCTGTTGACCACAAACTTAGCATTATCATGATAATATAAATATTTTGCTACCTCATGATCCACCTCAAATTTATAATAATGAAAAAGACAGCAAAATAATCTGTTCTTAACAACTTTCTCATCTTTCCAAACTACCAACTTCCATATTTCCTAACTTTAGCATTTTATTAAGCTACTGTTACAGTATGTGTATGTGTGTAAGTATATGTATGCATACATATATGTGCATATATATATCACAATGTTTTTTCAAATTTCTAATTCAAAATGGTATGAGTTCATGGATTTTTCTCATTTTTTCCCTAAGATTCCTTAAGAGCAAAACAAATGTGATAGTAGTATAGCAGACAAGAGTCCACAGAAGATTTTTTACATATATCTAAAACATAGAAAGAGGATGGACACCTGTGAAAGGATAACAGAGAATAGATATAACAGCTCAGAATAAAGAGAAAGAAGAAACAGTGAAAGATTTAACTGTACTGCCAGCACAACTTCTTAGAGGCTGTAAGAACAGAGCCAACTGATTCCCAGGGGCAGAATTAAGAAAAAGGGGCTCAAATAGGGATGATAGTTGAAATACATTTTATAGAAAAACTGTGTTGGTTGGCTTTCCACACCCCTCTCCCACTTTCCCCCTTTTGCTGGTCCCCCTATACACCGAATTCAGATTGAACTCCAAAGAAATTGCTTCCTGGGGAGAAATTGGACTTCTAGATGGATGATGAAACCTCAGAGTAAAAAAATAGCAACGAAACATTTTCTAGTATTCCAACCTAAAGTCAGGCTCATTATTTGTTCACCCTGGCATGCAATCGGCTAGTCACCAAATACTACTGATAATCATAGAGCTTCCTACCCAAAGACAATTTCTAGAAGGAAAAAAATCTAAATGTTTAACAATGGGGAAAATTTATTCCAATTACTCAGATAAATAATTTGAACCTCAATTATTTCATATAAATGCAAAATTGAAGATTACCAGGCACGTGATGGTAATAAGATGCATTGAAAAGAAAGGTGCTTGTGAAAAAAGCATAGAGAAAAAGAAAGAGCACTCATTAATAAATATAGCTACCAAAATAAGTCAATAAAGTGAAAAATGTGTGGAAGATAGAATAAAGAAAATGTAACAGATGAACAGGAGATACCTCATAAGCCTGAAGTTAAGACATATAGTGGATCATTTAAGGAAGCCCAACATCCAAACAACCGATTTTCGAGGAAAACTGAATAGAAAAGCTGATTGAGTTGTGAATATAATAAGAAAAAAATCACTTTCAGCCATATTCATAAAATTTAAAATTTCATGAGAAACACTGTAAAAAGATGATGTAGCAGTGCCTTAAAAGTTGAAAGTGAAATAATTTAAAACCTAGAATTCTAGGTCTAAGTAAAATACTAATCACGTGTGAGCACAAAATAAATATATTTATTTTTAGATAGGAGGACTCAGAATTTTTGTATCCTAAGGATCCTTTTTAAGGTAGTAATTAGAGAGGATATGCCAATCAAACAAGTAAACTCCAAGAAGAGTTTATTCGACAAGACATCAAATGGAAACATTTCCCAGATTAATAGCTCAAAAGCAGGGGTCTGGAAAACAACAATCTGAATTATAATTGAAAATCATTGGGCTCCACAAATTATGTCTTCAATAAAAATAATGGCATATATTGAAATAAAAAGATTTAAATAAGAATGTTACTTGTGTAACAGAGAAGAAAACCTATGTTCTGTCTCTCAATAAATGCAAGAAAGGAAGCAAAATTTCTGAAGCAGAAAATCATACTGTATAAAAAAATTATGGTCTAAGAATGAAGTAAAATATGGCAAAAATTTGATCAAATAAAATCTAATTGTCATGGTGATTGACATTGATAATGTCCTTCAAATGGAATATTTTGCCCATAGAGAAGGAAATGTTCCCCAATATACTATTTGTTCCACAATAAATATATTCACATATTCATAATAGTATAACTGCATATCATGGTTTTAAACTTTTCTAATCAATTTAACGATTAAAAAGGCAGTGTAAATATTTTTGAAAACCAGAAGGTAAATATTATTAAGCTTAACAAATAGAAGACATGATGCTGATGAAATTACACTGAAGTAGAAGAGATAGAAATGCTAGAGTCCAACTATCCTCCTCTAGCAAAGGGCAAGGTCAAAGCAATTGAATAGAAAATTAAAGTTTAAATACTCTAAAGCCTTTATGAATAAAACCATCTGGTACTGACACATAGCTTGAGAAAAAGACCATTGAAATAGACTATAAAGTTTAGAAATAGACCCAAGTATTATCGATATATAGTATATGATAAAGGTGCTGTCTCACAGCATGGAGCAAAGATGGGGCTCTTTCTTGAATTGTGTTTTAACTGCTAGATAAATATTTAAAATATAAAATTGTGTCTTTGCTGTCATTCTTGTGAACAAAGGCCAAATGCCCCAGACATTTCAACAGAAAATAATGAAGCCATAAAAACTAGAAGAAAACATGGAGACTTTTAAAACTATGACTCCAGAATCAATAAAAAAATAAAATAAAATTAAAATAATATAAATAAAACAAAAGAGGCTACATTAAAAAAGAAAAAAAAAAGAAACCCTTTTGCATGGCAAAATCACTATCAGCAAAATCAACGGACAAGTGACAATGTGGGATAAATAGCACTGAGGTTAATATACTTAAAATATAAAGACCTTAAAAAATTGAAGGAAAAGGAAGATCAAAATGATAAATAGGAAAACATGAGCAAAATGCATGAAGAGATAATTCACACAAAGATATAAAAATGGCTTTAGACACGTGAATGGCTATTCAACTTCACTTATAATAAAATTACACTGAGATACCATTTTTCACCTATAAAGTTAGCTAATTTCAAAATCTTTACCTTGTTCTCCATTGGTGATGCTGGGGAAACCCCCAAACTCTCATACTTTGCTAATGGAAATGGAAATGATATAACCCCCATGGTGGATACTTTGGGATTATTTAACAAAACTATATATTCATCTACCTTATGGCCCAGTAATCCAACTATTAGGTATGAACCTTGAAGATACTGTTTATCTATTGTTAAACATGATTTTTTTAAAAAGTTATGTTTAAAGAAGCTTTAGATTACATAAATGTTACATAAAGAATATAGGGGCTTCCCAGATGTCCCACTCCCTTTTCCTCCCACATTTTCTCACATTAACAGCATCTTTCATTTGTGTGGTATATTTGATACAAGTGATGAATGCACATTGAGGCATTGCTATTTATCATGGACTATAGTTTACATTATAGTTTATCCTCTGCCCTGCACAGTTTTATAGGTTATGACAAAATGTATAATGGATGTATCTGTCATTGCAATGTCATGCAGGACAATTCCAATGTCCTGAAAATGCCCCCATGTTACACCTATTCTTCCCTCTCCCTCCCCTCAGAACCTCTGGTGGCCACTGCTTTTATATCAATGACACAAGTTGTTCCATTGCTAGAATAATAAGTCTATGTTAGTCCATTGTTCATTCCCCAAACTTGAGGAATTTGGGATGGTGATGCCCACTTTGTTTCTAATTGGGAGGGGGCTCAGATTTCATGGGGCAGATGGGTGGAGCTATCTTACTTGCAGTTGCAAACACTCTCTGTTCCTTGAGATGGTCGTTGTCCATCGTCATCTCCTTGTTAGTTGCACTGGGTGAGTCCAATGAACTGGAGAGTAGGTGTTGCAACTCTGCTGAGATTCAGGGCTCAACTGGCACAATACATGATGTTTTTTTAATTATTTAATTTTTCTATAATTCCTCTTAATATTTTATTCTAGTGTTCAGTATAGATTACTTGCAGATAATTTGTTAGATTTATTCCTAAGTATTTCTGTTTTTTGATGCGATGTAAATGTTATCGTCTTTTTATTTTTGTTATGTTTTTTCTTAGTATGTATCATATGATTGATTAGCAATATTGTCCTTGTATTTAGCCATATTGCTGAATTCAATTATTAGATAATAATACTTTTCTGTTGATTGTATTGAACTCATTCATACATGAAGAGTTAAATCTATGAATAATGACAGTTTTATTTCCTTTCTAACCATTATTAATTTTACTTATTATTTACAACCTATCTTACTGGCAAGAATCTAAAGAATAAGGCAGACTAAAAGAGATGGTAATGGAGATTCTTGTCTTGTATCTAACCACAGTTGGGAATTCTTTCAATATCTCATCATTAAATATTTTATTTTTGTAGTTGTTTTGTAGATACTCTTTATTAGGTTAAGGAAATTTTCTTCTGTTCCTAGTTTAATAAGAGTTTTTATCACATATGTTTGCAGAGTGTTGCCAGATTCCTTTTCTCTATTTATAGAATTGATATCTGATTTTTCCTCCCTATTTTTGATAATGAGGTGAAATATAATTCAATATATTAGAATATAAAACCACACTTGCATTCCTGGAATAAACTCAAATTCATGGTTATGCATAATCCTTTTTGATTTCCAAATATTTTATTTAGTTCATTAAGTGTTCATGAGAAAGATTGTCCCATGATTTCCCACTCTTGAAATATTATGTTTACCTCATAAAAGAAGGGGCATATCATTTTCCAGAAGAGTTCATTTAAGATTAATGATATTTATTCACTAAATATTTAGAAGTTTTTACTGGGAAAACCATCTAGCAGTAATGATTTCCTCATGGGTAATGTTTAGTTAGCTACTGGTCATATGTCTTTTAATAGATATGTTTTAATATTTTCTATTTCAAAATTTTAGTTCCAGAAAATTTACACATTCTAGTAATTTCCTCACTTCATTTATAAATTCAAATTTATAGGCATACAGTTATTCCTAACAGTCTCTATTTAATGTCAGTAAAATTTATACTGATGCTTGAATTAGTTGGGATGTCTGATGTAAATTTGTGTTCAATAGTCTAGTTTTAGCAGTAGATTTACATCTAGCATTGCTTGTAGGGCTATTGGTTCCAAACAGGAGTCTGGAGACTCCTATTCTCACAGACTACATTTGTTCAGGTACCTAATGAAACTGCTTGAAAAGAAACTGAAAATACTATTTTTATTTTTATTGTGAAATAGAGGGACTTTTAAAGCTATGTGGGCCATAATTAATAATTTCATTTTTATTAGACAAGTAGTTGTAGGTTTACAGAAAATCCATGCAGAAAATAGGGCTCCCATATACACCACCCACCCACCCCCTGCATTACTGTGGAACGTTTGTTACAATTAATGAAAGACTATTATTATTATTCTGCTATTAGCAATAGTCCATGGTTTACATTAGGGTTCTCTTTTTGTGTTATATAGTCCTGTTTTTTTCTTTTCAACTTTTTATTCTAATAATATATATACCACATAAAATTTCTCCTTTTCACCCCATTAAAATATATAATTCAGTGCTGTTAATCTGTTAATTAGGTTCACAGTATTGTGTTACCATCACCACCTTCCCTTACCAAAACTTTTCCATAACCAAACAGAAACTCTGTACCAATTAAGCTTTAACTCTCCATTCCCTACCCTATCTGGCCCCTGCTAACTTGTATTCTAGTTTATAACTCTATGAATTTGCTTTTTCTAATTATTTCATATCAGTGAGAGCATAAAATATTTGTCCTTTTTTGCCTGGCTTATTTCACTCAACATTATATCTTCAAAGTTCAGCCGTGTTGTCACATGCATCAGAACTTTATTCCCTTTTTACTGCTGGATAATATTCCATTGTGTGTATATACCACATTTTGTTTATCCATTCATCTGTTGATGGTCATTTGGGCGGCTTCCATGGTTGGCAATTGCGAATAATGTCACCATGAACATCAGTGTGAAAATATCTGTTCAAGACCCTACTTTCGATCCTTTTGTGTCTATACCTAGAAGTGGGATTGCCAAGTCATATGGCAATCCCATATGAACCATTAAACTGTCTTCCACAGAGGCTGCACCAGTTTTCATTCCTACCATCAATGGGCAACTGTTATTATTTCTTCATATCCTCTCTAACACTTGTAATTTTCTGTTGTTTTTTTTTTAATTTACTTATTTAATATTAGTCATTTTCTAGTGGGTGTGTAATAGTATCTCATTGTGGTTTTGATTTGCATTTCCTAATGGCTAGTGATGTTGAGCATCTTTTCATGTGCTTTTTGGCCTTTTCTAGATCTTCTTCGGAGATATGTCTATTCAAGTCTTGTTTCTAAACAATAGTGTTAAACAGAACACATGTATATACACTTACATACATACATACTGGCATGGCAGGTGACAAAATATGCTGAAATAAGTCTAGAGTTTTTTTTAGTAGTATAAAATAAAACAAAATATAAATGGTAAGAGAGCATTTTGTAATAATTTAAAGGGTAGTTATTTTTTCTTAATATTACACGATATAATGTGTCCTAATATTGAAATCTTAAATTCAATCTAATATGGCATAATAAATTATATTTCTCCTTAAAATGAAGCATAGAAGTATATAAGCTAAAATATCAACAGATATAATATACAGAGAAGTATTTAAAAATATATCATTTTTGGAGAAATATAGTCATCTTCATTTATCATTAAATACATGGTATGTTTATTATTGAAAATTAAAACAGCAGTTAAAAGCTTGGTTTGATACTATTTTAAAAGTCAGTATTTGAATTTACTCTATTTAAAAATATCCTTTTATATTCTTCAAGTCTTCTACATTACATATCAGAAGAAAATCATATCTGGAGAAAAAATATAAAGCTTGTAAGTATGTCATTTTACGTAAATATGCTAAATATTTTATTCTGGTTTTGTATCTGTTGGCAATAAAAACAAGTAATATTAACAAAAGGAGATTTTAATAAATCTTTCTGGTATTAGGCTTAGCCCCACAAAATTCTGAAAGAAAATATCTCCATGTTCTTCACATTGCTTTTTATGACTCTTGTGGTGCAAGACGATGCTTGTTTCTAAGCAGCAGTGTTAAACGGAAGAAGAGTAATTATTATTGACACATAATGTAATTACCAATAATGTATTGGGTTCAAATGAAGAGGAGCATTTTCATCTTCACTTGGAGCAATTGATGTGTTTAGCTCCCATTTGTGTTAATAGCAAGTATTCCCATGCATCTGTGTCAACAGAAGAGAAATGTACTCTAAAAGAATGCACGTTAGAAATTCAAGCTGTTTTATGTAGCAGAAAGAACAGAGCTCCCCGAGAAAGATCCATTTTTTAAATGAAAAGCAATTTCTACTCCATAGAGCGTAGCCAGGGATTCCTTCCCATTGCAACATCTCTTGTGTATTGTTTCCCGTGAAGGGGAGCCTATTTCATGTTTTTTGTTTTATGAAGTGAGGTTTCTCTCTGAAGAAAGAAATCTTTTGCATAGGACTGTTGCCTAAAAATGTACCTGTTGAAGATTCCCCAAAGATGGAATCTTCCACATACAAGGCTATTGATATGGATAGAGAATTGCTTCTAGGTCCAAGAGAAAAGTCTCTCTCTCCTCCATGCTTGCTTTCTGGTATAAATAAAAATATGATTATTAGTGCCAGTATTTAGATAAGGAGATCAGAGAGCAAAAACTAGGCTAAAAATGTAGGTTTTCAGATGTCTCTCTTGGTGTAGTTTTTCATGAAATTAAAATTTCACCCAAATTATTATCTATTTTAAGAGCAATGACACATCAATAATTTAGAAGCACTTTATCCAGATTGACTTGCTGACTAATTCAAGCAAGTAAAACAGCTAAAACAAGTAAAACAGCTTGATTCATTTTAATTATTTACTACTGTTTGGATAATCTTCAAATATGAAAACAATACCAAAACACTTCCTATTTTGAAGTCATTCTGGGAACTATTTTGTAAATAGATTAAAAGTGTTTATAAAGAGTATGCTGTTTGCCTATAAATAAAACAATGCTTCTAAAGTATCACTAGTGATTGACGAAATGATAAAATAAATTGTGGCATAACTAAGTGAAACACAATACTGAAAAACATGCAAAAGAATATTTAATAGCTTGGAAAAATGTTTATGCTCTTCATTGAAGGAGACTAGGAAAACACAAATTAAAGTGTGAAATGGACCCCAAACATGTAAACTCCAGTGCATGTATTTATATAGTTATCTCTGTGTTTGGTCATATAGAGTTTCAAAGAGATGGTATATGAAATACACGGAGCTACTAAAAGTGCCTGCCATGGTATGGTGGGATTACAGGTGATTTTAATTTTTATCTGTGTGCTTTTCTGTATTTTTTCCAAACCTTATACCATTACTAGTTACTACTTTTGTAATCAGAAAAAAGGTCCTTCAAATCACTTGGTTCAAGTGAAGTACACACTTCACAATATTATTTCCATATGTAATATATTTAATCAGTATAATTTTGTCAAATACGAAACAAAATTGAAGTTTTGTAGAGTAATCCCTATTCAAATGGTCACATGTCATTAATGGACCATAAAATAAAGTTGCAATATTATTGCTTCTCTTTTGAACAAAAACTTTCCCAATTAATATTAGATAATGAGAATCCCCAAGTACTGTGAAAGGAAATATAAATATAACCCTTCAAAACTCTTAGAAGTAGCCCATTATGCTCAGCTGGGTGTTAAGCAGGGCAAATGGAAGGACAGAGTTGAAGCAATTTCCTCTAAGATTAAGTGGGGACTTTTACTTGCAGGATGCCTTGTTTTCGTTACCTTTGAGAGATGTTTCAAGCTGATTAGTGAAACTACAATAGTAATATAATGCTGAAACCTTTTTTGATAGATGTGAGTTACATATCTTTATTAACTTTCCAAGACTATTCTGAGAGCATGATACTATAGTAGCCTTAAAAATTATTGGGGGTACTCTTTAACTTGGATTGGCCAGACAGTTTCCTACTTAAAATATGGAATATGATAATTTTCTAGTAATTTGTTCAATGTTTCTTTGGGATACATGGAAAAGCAAACATATGAATTTATGCTTGCAATGTCTACCAGCCACTGGCCAACCTTCCCATCTAAGAAAAAAGGAAGGCTGAGCATTGGGAAGGTAAACTCATATCTCAATGGAATTAGAAGAGTTCAAAAAGAAAAGGGAAACCATAAATATTTTAAAAGGTCCTAAGAATACTATCTCAACAACAACATGTAAGTGAAGCTTGTCTTTTTCCAAAGGGACTACTGTGATTCTGGATTGTTTGATGAGAAAGCAAACTTTATACAAGGCCAATTTATTCATTGTGATATTGGGAGATGGATGGAGTTGTGGAGTAAACATTTTAGTAAAACTATGGCACAAGATATCTAAAAGACTCTCAGATGAATTTTAGATGAGATTTGAGCGTGATATTCAGAAAGAAACAGTACTGGGTAGCCAATGCTTCTGTTTCAGGTTCTCTTTCAGCTATTAATTAGACATATGGCTTTGTAATATCTTTGATCTGTTTTTCTTCTTACCTGTGAGCTAGGGATTTGAAGATCTATTTTCCATTCAAAAAGTATGCAAAAATGATCATGATCCTTTGCTTTCCTACATGTAACTGTTGCGCATTTTCCCCTTATATTGAGAACTCTATTTCAGATTTTCTTCCCTTAAAGAACTATTGTGACAAGTCGTTAAGGTATAATTGATCTCCCATTTAAATTAATATCATAGAATGAAACTATTTCCGATCCTTAATGTGATGTGGAATAGGGAAAGACCATGCAGTGAACCAGTGCATTTCCTACTAGATAGATGTGTTGTCATATGCTTTAATGTAGATATTATTCTTTTGTGCCACAATTTCAAAAGGCCAGGAAATTATTGAATCATTAAAATAGGGAAATGGCACAGTTATAATATTCATAGCAATAGGGGATAATATTATTTCACAAAAGAAAATGATCCATTAGTTTTATCAAAACCACCACGCATTCATTTCAAGTCAAGTTTATGCATTGCCTCTTCTAAACCACACAGTAAGCTTGGGTTTGACACCCAATGAGCTCATAGTGAAACAGAGAGCAAAACATCCAGTTACACAAGGTGCTTTGACTATATGCATTTAGCTTTTCTCTCTTCCAGAATACCTCTAACATGGAAAAAGAAAATAGCACTGAAGGTAATAGTGAATGAAAAATTTCAACATGCACTGCAGGCAAGAATCAAATCAAGGAGAAGTAAACAACACACTTCGTAACAGAAGCCATGCTGTGGGTGGCTGCAGAGAGGCCCACTGTGGAGTCTCAACAAAGCTCCAGTGAGGCCACCAGGCACAGTTCAGGACAGGGATGGACTCCAGGAAGGAAAGCGGACGATTAAGTCCAGTCTACATACTGAATTCTGGGCATCTCAGAAGCCACCCCTCCCTCTTGTCCCAACATGCTGGAATTCAGAGGTAAAAACTACTGCACAGAGACTGAAGGGTTATTCTCTGACTCCTGAAAGAAAAGTCTTTCTTGCTCTGCTGGCACAGCCCTGGTCACCCTCGGTAACAGCCAGTCCCTTCACAGAGTTTCTTGTTAGGCTTTTAGGAGCTGTGTTCTTAAATATGAATAGACAGTCTCAAATCGCCAGGACTATTTAGGAAGTCTTTAAAATGAAAGAGAAAATTAAAAACAAACCAAGCAAGGGCTGTGAAGAGAAAAAAAAAACACTTTAAAACTATATAATTAATAACTTCAGATAAGCAAAGTTATCATATCCATGAAAACAAAATGCTATAAATACAGCCAGAAAACAAAACAAAAATGCAGCTATTAGAAATTTTACATGTGATAAAAATTAAATTCAACAGGTGGTTTAACAGTTAATGTTAAAGCAAGTTTCAAAAACAAAGACCACAATGTCAAAAAGAAATGTAAGCAGAGGGAAGATATGTAAATCATCTAGGTCTACTATTTAGATGATGGGAATTAGAGAATAGCAGATGCAGAGGAACAGTATATTCAAAGAAATAAAACAAACACCTTTGTCATGGTTTAATGCCTTCTTTTGCTAAGCCATATCTTATTCAGTGGTAAATGGCAGGTAATTGTTTTCAGTCCTTGTTTTTCTGAAAATGTCCTTGTAGTATCCTGACAGTTGATGCAGAATTCTGTGTTTAAGTTTCCAGGTTGTAAATCATTTTCCCTCAGTATTTTGAAGGTTATCTCCACCATTTTCCAACATCCAGTGTTGCTGTTGGAAAGAAAAAGAAGACAGAGGATCCAAAACACAGAGGTTTCAATAAAGGAGGGAGGTAATAGGAATTCTAGAATACTCTCTCTCCACAGACCTTAGTAGAAAATAGCCTGGTGAGGAGTAGATGGACATAGGGTTGGGTGTAGGGGAAAAATGTAAGGAGGAAAAGAGATTAGCTCATGAATACTAATTCTGAAAAACATCATTGCTAGAAATTGGACAGATTTGTTGGAGCTTTTAAGAACAAAAGAGAAACTATACAAATAAGATTAAAATTGTAACTCCTTGAAAAACAAAAAAAGATTGAATGACAGAGGGAAGATGAGAAAGGGGTTTTTGTTTTTGTTTTTTGAGGTGGTGGGAGTTTGTGGAAGAGGGATAGGTAGATGATAAGCAAAGCTGATAAAATTATTATTAACTCCAGAAGGCAAGCAGATTTTTATATGGCTAGCAGGAACTTGATAGAATATTCCTTCATTTAGCATGGGGCTTCATATGCTTAGTCATAAACTTATACAAATGAACTTGGTTTAATAAAAAATAGTGATATAAAAATATTGGAAAAGTGCAAATCCGGGAAGCTTGTGGGGTCATATTTAACAGAGGTGGAGCCTCAAGCACAAGAACAGAAATTCAAGAGAAACTATCAGAATTATGTAAATAAAGAAATGTCAGTATATGAACATTATTGTAGTTGCATTAACATAAGTAAAATGTAATTAAAATAAGCAATTTTCTCTTACTAATTAATTAATTATATATTGTGTCTTCAAGAATTGCAGCAGAGAGACTGGGGAAAAAAATGCAGAACCTGAAAGGCATGCGAAAGATCCGGATGTTTATATAGTAGTAAATCAGGAATTAATGAAAGCACTGTTGAAAGATAGTGTCCGTACAATTTATATTTTAGATTTTGTACCATGATTTTCTTACGGAAACATTTCCTTTGACATGTACAACCTCTCACTCTCATGGTTTTCCTCTTCTCAGTGTCCTTTCTTAGCTTTTTATTCTATATCTCACGCAAACATTAATATTAAAGTCACTTAAATGTAGATACTAAATGCTTACCTTTTTTCTTTTCTGAAGTGACCTCAACTTATATCTCCAGGTCACCTCTCCTCTAGACAGCTTACTTGCTATCTCTACTTGGATGTCTCAACAGTACCTTAGAATCATCATGTCAAAATTGAGCTCATGAAATCTATCCTCTCACCATGTGTGATGGTTAAGTTCATGAATCAGCTTGGCTAGGTGATGATGTCCTGGTGAAGGTGTTTGGTCAAGAAGCATTTCCCTGATTATTACTGTGGGGATATGTCATGGATTTAAATCATCAGTAAGTTGATTGCATCTAAGACTGATTACATCTACAATCAACTAAGAGATTGTCTTCGACAATGAGAGACATTTCATCCACTCAGTTGAAAGCTTTAAAAAGAAAAATGATCATTTCAGCAGTCAGAAGGAAGAAATTCCATCTTTACTTTAGCCAAGCAGCTTTTCCTGGGGAATTCATCAAAACCTTCATCAGAGTTTCTAGCTTGCAGCCTGCCCTGTGGAATTTGGATTAGCCCATCCCCACAGTAGCATGAGCCAATTCTTATTAAAAAAAAGTCATGATATAATTTTTGCTATATATGAAAATATATGTATCTTCTGTTGGTTCTGTTTCCATGCAGAACCCTGACTAATACACTGAGCCTTCCCCCAAGTGTTTCAATTCTCAGTGAACGGTACCAACCTCCGCACTGCCTTTCAAGCCAAATCTTGGGAATCTTTTTGCCGAATTACTCTCCCTCTCTCTCTGCAGTCAATCACCAAAGCCTGTTGATTTTCACTTCTACATACTACATCTGCTGACAAGCCCAGCCAAATACAAAGCTAAGTGTTTTACTTGATGCTAAAACATTCAATAAAACAAGAGGAATGGTGAAGGAAGGTGATTAGTCCATTTGGGAGTTGAAGATAAAAGAGCAGGTCTGGGAGTCACCATTGAGGAGAGTACATGAAATTTTATATCAAATCTGAAGCTATGGTTTGTGTTCAAGAAACATTTCTTACACACATTATTCAAGTTGTTTGCAGGATCTCCTGCAATGTGTGTCCTCCAAGTGATATTCTGTTCCTAAAAATATTTATAATTTACTGAAAATAACTGAAATAAAACGACTCATTTAATTAGACTCATTAATTAACCAATATAACTTGGTTTTTAATGATGATAATGATGATAAAATATAATTAGAATACCAATTTGTGAAATAGTAAACTATATTTCTCATTTTGCTCATAACCTTATGTGTAGAAGGAAATTAGCTTTCAAAAGTAAATGTTGTCAATCCTCAAACAAGTTTTTTGTTTTTTTTTTTAATGGTGGGAGACTCTCCATTATACGGAAATTCAGTACTTTCACACTGAATTGCCAGAATATTTCGTTTTCCTGGAGACATCCAAGTTTTCAGAGGAAAAAAAAAGATTCCCAACATACTCCAAAACTCTATTATCAGTACCCTCTCTACTAGTTCTACTTCTCTGAAATTAAAATATGGCAAAGTAGAAGAACAAAAGGTCTTGGGAAGTGTGTCACTTTCCCAGCCTATCTTCTCTTGCATGCAATATACTGCCCAAGAACTGAAAAGCAGAATTCATAGTAGTAGCAGGATGAAAAGAGAGCTCAAAGGAGGGAAAAAAATCAATGGGAAAAAAAATCAATGTGAAAGTTGTAAAAGCTATACCAATTAGCTCTCTAATATATGGCCTTTTGAAGTGCCCCAAAGAGCATTTTTAAGTGCTACTTTTTATTTTTATTCTAATAGACTTGCTGCTAATGGTACGGAAGCAATCATGTGAAACCAAAAAAGACGAAACCCCAAAAAGAGCCTTCAGAAGTTAAAGGTGTATTTATAGTCTATGCAATAGGCCCTTTACCTCCAGGCCCTGTTTTTCTTGCTTCCTATGGGCTGGCTTTCAATAGATCTGGACACATGAACTCTCAGGGTGTGTTTCAACATCTTGAATAGGACAAAATATCAGAATAGATACCATACTTTGTATCCTTTTAAGATATTTTGGAATACATTCATATTCTCTTACTAAACACATAATCACTAAGGAGTTTAAACTCCTCAAAGAGTACTTTGCATTGCAGAAATCATAAGAAGGAATACTTCCTTTTATTTATTATTATTATTATTTTTGTAAATTCAATTTAGGTTCAGGGATCTTTGATGAAGGGAGTAATAAAGATATTGAGGAAGATAAAGTTTCTTACTCATTGTAAATCTAGTACCTTAATTAAACCCTTATAAAGAAGACTAGCAAAATAGGACAGATGAAAGAAATTGAATTGAACTTTAATGAAATTTTAAAGAAATTCAAAAATGTTACCCAGTTTTAAAAAATAATAACTGACACATTTATGGAGTGCTTGCAATATACCAAATCTGTTCTAAGATTTTTTTTTTTTAATTGACCTTATTAACTGCTATAATACAACCATCCTGTGGGGTAGGTACTATTATTATCTCTATTTTACAGAAGAGGAAACTGAGTCACAGTGTGTAAGTCATTTTCCTGTGGTCACAGGAGTAAGTGTGGGAACAATGTTTCACTAAGGTATTTGGCTCTACATACTCAGACATTTCAGGTGTCTCTCAATAAAGCATGCTTTGACTGCTCAAAGCTGTAGGATTTTATCTTATTTAAGGTAAAACCATTTCTATGGCATGCTAACAACAACAACAAACACCTGACTACAAAGCCTGTGGATTCTAAAGCATTAAATTAGAAATAATAGAAATGATTAGTACAGAATTTGCCTTTGTCTTTTGTATCCTTTTATAACAGAAGTCAGTGGCAAAGAGCAGGCATTCAATAAATATCAGATGAAGGATGAATTAAACAGGCCATCCCTGTCAGGCTCTCTGTAAATAAAGTGGAGACACCTTGCCCTCCAAATTTCTACCACTGTCTCTGAGACTGAGTGGTAGTATAGCTTTAGACAAAATTTATGGAAAATAACTTGGCAATATATATTAAAATTATTTTAAAATTTTCATTCCCTACAAATCAGTAATTTACTTATAGAGATTTGTTTAGGGACAAATGAGATGCAAATAAAAATGTATGTAATTTATTTATACTTGTAAAAAATTTGTGAAGAACCAAATGTCCAACATTCAGAGAATGGTTAAATTAGTTTTGGATAAATGTCATGCAAACATTATAAATTTTGAACTTGGCAGCTTTAACTTCACTTGGAAATGCTACTGATAATGTTAATTGAAAATGAAGCACATCCTAAGCTAAAAATAACTCATTATTTTGATTTTATAGAAAAATATGTGTATAGAAAAAAAAACAACCCTGCATTATAACAAGAAAAAGCTGTACAAACTGACATTGAGGACTTTTCCTGAACTATCAGAAAATCGAGCTTGCAGGGCAAACCAATAGCCCCAAATCTGGGGAGACAGTTTCATCAGGAAAGACACACCTGAGATCTGCTTATGTGGGGCAGAATCCACTGGGTCCTTACATTGGTAGGGACCCCTAAATGCTAATTTTGAAAAATTACTGGAGTTGGAGTGTGGACTGGCATGAGAGGGAGCAACTGCTGAGAACTGCAGTCTTATGGGAACCCCACACTTACAGGAACCCCATCAAAGATCTAAGAAATATTATCTAATGGATTTAGCGGGGGAAGAGGAAGAGTAATCATTGTGAAATATGCCCAGGGTCTTCTCCATAACCAATGCCCATACTCCAGGGAAAAATACTTTGCCAGAAATTTCTCTGAGTTGAGGGAAGAGCACTCTACTTACTCTAGTCAGTCTAGACTTCCTTTCTCACCAAGGGGGGAGGTCAGAGCTTTAAGTGTCTAGACTGGGAACTCTGCAGTGAGGGAGGGGCGTAGATGGAAGGGGGTGGGCAACTGTACCACAAAAAGAAACTTGTGAAGATCATGGCTGCAACACAGGCCCACCAAAAGACGCAAGATTCACCTAGAGGATTATAGAAGACTCCTTCTTTCCCCCTACTTTAACATTACATCAGTCGGACTCCAATATAATAATAGTGCATTGCAACTGAAAGACCTGAAAGACACAGGTTTTCTCTGAGGAGGGATATTTAGGGGAGACTCAGATTTGAAGCATGTGGCACCTATAGTTACATCAAATATTAAACACAGCCCAACTCCTAGCCAGATTTCCATAAATTTTCTGGCTAAAAGCCTAGTTACCTCAGTTTCTATAACCCAAAACAACATATTTGGGTTTCAAGAAAAAAATTACAATTCATGTGGAAAGGCAAAAAAAAAAACAAAACAAAAACCACAGTATGGAGACACAAAGCAAGCATTGGAAGCAGACTCAAACAGAGATGTTGGAATTAGCAGCCAGGGAATTTAAAATAAGTATGACTAATATGTTAAGGGCTGTGATGGAAAAAGTAGGCAACATGCAAAACACATGGATACTGTAAATATAGACATAAGAATGCCAAAAAATAATCAAAAGGAAATGCTAATGAGAAAAAAAAACAATACTGTAAGAGAAATGAAGAATGCCTTCGATGGTCTTATCAGTAGAATTGGCACAGACTAGGAAAGAATGGATAAGCTTGAATATAGATCAATAAAACTTCCCAAACTGAAATGCAAAGAAAAAAATAAATGAAACTTAAAAAAAGAAAAAAGAAAGAATTGTAGGAAAGTATCAAAGGTGTAATGTGTGCGTAACTGGAAAACCAGAAAGAGAAGAAAAAGAGAAGAAAGAAGATAAATATTTGAAATAATAATGGTAGAGAAAATTCCAAAATCGATGACACCAAACCACAGATTCAGGAAACTAAGGGAACACAAAGCAGGACAAAAAACAAACAAACAAACAAACAAACAAAAAAACACCTAGGCATATCATATTCAAGCTGCAGAAAGCCAAAGAATAAAAGAAAATCTTGAAATAAGCTGGGGAAGAGAGCATCTTACCTTTAGAGAAACACATATGAAAACTATGATGCACTTTAATAAGAAACTATGTAAGCAAGAAAGAGTGGAATGGAAATTTAAAATCCTTCAAAAGTGAAAGATAAATATTCTGTCAAGCAAACAAAAACAAGGGAATTCACAATTAACAAAACTTCCTTGCAAGAAATATTTTTTAAAAATTCACCAGGCAGAGGGGTATTATATATTTTAGAACCTTTAATCTACATAAATAAAAGAAACATAAAAGAAGAAATAAAAATAAAATAAATTTTAATTTTCTTATTCTATTTGCATTTCTTTTACCAAACTTAGAGCTGTTCTTTAAAATCATGGGAGCAATAATGTATTGGGTGATTACAACATATAGATATGTAAAATGAATGACCAAAATGTCATAAGGGATGGGAGGGAAGAATTGGGAATACTCTGTAATAAGATACGTGCACTATATGGGAAATGCCATAGAGCTATATGAAGGTGGGCTAAGATTAGCTAAAATTGTATGTTGTAAACTCTATGGCAACTACAAAAAATTTTTAAACAAGAAGTATAGTTGATACATTTTGAGGGGACAAAATGGAAACAAATAAAATGACCAATTAAAACCAGAGAAGGCAGAAAGAAGAGAAAAAGAAGCAAAGCATAAATGTGATGAATAGAAAAATGTTACAAAATGATAGCTATTAATCCAGCTATATTAATAATCACTGTAAATGTCAATGGTCTGAAAACACAAATTAAAAGGCAGAGGCTGTCAAAATAGATAAAAAGACAGGACCAAACTATATACTCTACGGAAGCAACCCAATTTACATTTATAGCCAGATTGGTTAAAAGTAAAGGAATGGAGAAAGTTATACCATGTTAACACTAATCAAAGGAAAGCTGGGGTATCTACGTTATGTTCGGCTAATGAAGACTTCAGAACAAAGAACTTAACAGAGGCAAAGAAGAGTATTATACAATGATATGAGGATCAATTCTCCAACAAGACATATTAATACTAAACATTTATGCACCTGAAAAGAGAGTGTCAAGACACATGACACAAAGCTTTTAGAAATGAAAGAAGAAATAGACAAATCCACTCTTATAATTGAACCTCAACACCCCTCTCTTAGTAACTGATAAAGGAGGTAGAAAATCAATAGGTATAGATGACCTGAACAGCACTATCAAATTGATTTGATATTCATGGAATACTCCATCAAACAACAGCAGCAGAACACAAATCCTTTTCAAGCTCACATCAGTATTCACCAAGATAAAACACATTCTTGGCCATAAAATATACCTTAAAATTTTAAAAGAATAGAAATCATGCAGTGCATGTTCTCAAACCACAACAGAGTTAAACCAAAGAATCAATAACAGGACAGCTAGAACATCCACCAATATCAGTAAATTAAACAACAGACTTCAGATAACACATGGGTCATAGAGGTAGTCTCAAGAGAAATAAAAAAATTTATTTTGAACTAAATGAAAGTGAAAGTAATTAATCAAAATTTGTGGAATGCAGCAAAAGCAATGCTTAGAGAATAATGTATAGTATTAAATGCATGTCTTAGAAAAGAAGATCTAAAATCAATAACCGAGCACCTACCTGAGGAGACTAGAGAAAGAAGAGCAATTGAAATCTAAAGCAATCAGAAAAAACAAAGAATAATAATTAGAACAAAGATCAATGAAATTGAAAGTAAAAATACAATAGAGAAAATCAAAGAAATCAAAAGCTGATTCTTTGAAAATATTAATAAAATTGATAAGCCTCTAGCTGGGATAATGAAGTAAAAAAGAGAGAAGACACAGGTTACCAACATTAGAAATGAAAATAGGTCCATCTCAACTGGATACTTTGTTCCTTTAAAGGTAATAAAGAAATACTATGAACAAGTCTATGCCCACAAATTTGTTAACTTAAATGAAATGTACCAATTCCTTGAAAGCACAATGACTTTGGTGTGAGTTCATATATCCAACACCAACATCACAATCCATGAAAGAAAAATAATTGATAAATTGGACTTTATTGTAATACAGAACTGCTCTGTGGAATACACTGTTGAGGGAATGAAAAGACAAGCTACAGAATGGGAGAAAGTATCTTGAAAGCTAAACATTCTTACCATTTGTTCCAACAATTGTGCTCCTATGTATTTACTCAACTTATTTGAGAGTTTATGTTCTTATGAAAATCAGCACATAGATGTTTATAGCGGCTTTATCCATAAAAGCAAAAAACTGGAAGTGGTCAACATGTCCTTCAAAAGGTAAATGGAAAAATAAACTATGATACATCCATAATATAAAATAATATTTAGCAATGACAAAGAATGAGCCATACAAAAACATGGATCTATCTTAAATGCATATTGTCTGTCTGAATGCTTGTAACTGGTCTTACAAGGGTACATACTGTACCATTGATTCTATTAACATGAAATTGTGGAAAAGGCAAACAATACATCAATGGTTTCCCAAGGGCCGGAGGTGGGGCTGGTGGTAGTGGTTTGAATAGGTGAACATAGATGAATTTTTAGAGTGCTAAAACTATTCTCTTTGTCCACGTTAGAAAATCTCTAATGATAAAAACATGACACTATACATTTATCAAAACTTATAGAACTGTACAGCATAAAGAATACGAATTAATGTGTACAAATAAAAAATCATTTTTGAGGTTGGGAGATCCCAAGATGAATTGCGGAAGCTGACAAAAGTTATCAAATTACAAATGTATGAAACCTCGCCGAAAAAGATGGGAGAAAAGAGGCTGACCCATGGAACTTTAGAAATGAGGGCAATTGGTCAGAATAAAGGCAAAGGAACAGCACGTAAGTGCTATATTGTAGATAATAAAATTGTTTACTACGTATTATGGACTAATTATACTGAAACCACTATACATGTATACCGGAATTGAGCAATTAATTGCAAGGGAGGGGGTGGGAGTCAGATTTCTTGCTCTTGATGTCACATGTTACAAACACGTAAGGGGAGAAGTCTAGAATGATCATATGGCAAAATATTGGAGCTGGAGACATCAATATAAATGCACATTTAGCTTGGTATAGATAAAAATGGTTACATATATATAGAGATAGATAGATAGATATAGATGGATGTATCTATATGTGTATATACACAGGCTAGTATATACACATACACACATATATCCTTGTTCTGTCAGCCGAGAGGCCCTAAAATAGATGGCAGCTGGGTAGCAGTGAGCATCCTGAATGCCCAGATCTTGATTTCAAATACAATTCTCCAATAAAAGGAACCAGAGGTTCTTGGAGAATGGCTGATTATAGATAGTACTGGGACAGGAAAAATACAGATAAGCCTGGAGCATCTTGTAGTGCTAGAAAATAAGGAAATGGTTTTAAAAAAGTAAGAAAAGGAAAATGCCCACAATGATGTCATATGTGTCAAAGAGACACAGGAGCTAAAGGTGGAACGATTTGAACAATATTAATAAAATAATATTGGATTATAAACCAAAGTATAAAATAAATATCTGTGGGTAGATACTGATATAAATAAATGAGTGAAAAAATAAGTCAAAGGGGGAGCATAGATATCTCCTGAGGGTATAAATTTAAAAAAAATTTATGGAGATACTCTACCCTCTAGGAGTTGGAGCATAAGTCCCTATTCATAAGTGTAGGCTTAGCAATTTCCTTCAAAAGAGCACAATATGAAAAGTGAGATTAAAATTTAAAGAAAAGAACTTCACAGGAGAGAAATCTGAGAAATTCTACCCCTAACATCATCAGTGGCAAGGCATGTATCATGCGCACCCTTGATTTCATGTAATGAGAAGGGCACATTTTCTCTGTGGTCTTTCCCCCCAAACCCCAACCTCAACTATTCGTGAGAAAAACATCAGGCAGCTCCTAACTGAGGGAGATTTCACAGTAGTCTCAACACTGTCAGAGGCACGAAAAGCAAGGAATTTCTGAGAAACTCTCACAGCGGAGAGGAAGCTAAGGAGACATGACAACCAAAGGCAACGTGGTGTCCTGGATGGGATCCTGGAACAGAAAAGGGAAATTAGGGAAAAGCCAAGGGATTCTAATATGGACTTTAGTTAATAAAAATGTGTCAATATTGGCTCATTGTTTTTGTCAAATGCATCATACTAGCATAAGCCTCTAATAATAGGGGAGACAAGGAGTGTGGTATATGGGAACAATTTTTCTTTAAATCTGAAACTATTCTAAAATAAAAAGCTTATTTAGAAAGCATTGGGGGAAATTATATCACATTTTAGAAGAGACTGTATCTTCAAAAATGAACATGCTTGAATGTTATAATTGGAAGAGGTTTTTTAAGAAAACATAATTAACCGGGAAAAGCGTATATTCTTTGTAAATGTACAATTATATCCACGCCACCTGTGCCCTAACTGCTTTGTCTAAATGGGACCCTTCAATAATATATTAGTAGAGTTAATGAAAAATTAATATTTTTAAAAGAAATGAAACTAGTAATTATGTAACTAATCCTCGGATTATCAAATGAGATTCTCAAAATTCTGTTGACCCTCGAGCTGGATCTTGGTGTTTGTTTTCTCAGGAATTCTCTAAATCATAGGACAATTGAAATAACAACCCTGGCTAACCACATCTTTCTTTTCTTCACTTAATATGTTATTGTCAATCCCTTTAATAAGGCTATTCTAGAGTCACAGTTTCATTTTAATTGGCACATGAAAAGATGAGAAGGAATCTGACTCATGTAGCAATTAGATTTAATAAATAATAAGAGAATAATTAATAACACCTTATCCCTGTTTCTATATTTTCCATAATTTCATCCTCCTGGGAAATCAAGGTTTTTTTCAAATCTGTGGCGCATTGATTGCTTCCTTCCGTTTAGTTCCGTAATTCACGTATAATTAGCCAGATAGCTGAGGTGCAAAAGAAACAGCACACCTACTAAAACTGAAAACAAACAAGCAAAAAATGAGGAAGCTGAAAACATTAGCTCCACGAGAGGCTTGAAACATAGTAATTTCTTGGTTTGGGGTTACAATCTCTACTCTTTCTCCTTATCTTTTTAAAGCATTTTCTTAATTAGCAGAAAAGTAATACACCGAGGCTACTTTAGACATTTTGGAAAATATAAAACAATAGAGAGAGATCAATCACTCAGAGATATTCACCTACAGAAATCATGATGAGCCAACATGCCGGGTATAAATCAACCCCCACAGCTCAATGACTTCATGCAATGTAGGATTATTACCCATTCATGTCCTTGGAGGGCGCATGTGCAAAGGCTGCTCACCTTGGATTAGCTAAGTCAAGCCATGTAGGACACCTAAATTCAAGGCACAAGGACATGCAATCCTACCATGTGCTGGGAAAAATCAGAAATATTTAATAATATCTCTAATGACATGATTTGGTGCTTTTCTCTTTTACATGTGTTAACACATGTATTTTGTTATATCTTTATTCAAAATTGGAATCATAACTTTATAAATTTACAAACACTTTAAAGTCTCAATAAAATTTTTCAAATTGTTTTCCAGAATGCTAATTTCAGCACTATGTGTGACTACTTATTGTTTACACTGCTTTTAGATATTTGTAAACACGTTTACATTTTGAGGGCAATCATTTTTTATAGTTCTTACCATTATTTTTCATTTGCCTTTCAATTTTCTATTTTGTATGGATTCAAATCTATAAACTTTTTCAATGTGTTTACTACTAATATTTTATTTTACTGTATTTGTTGAAATACATACTTTTTAGATTTTTATGAACTGGAATAGTTTTTATTTTCTTATAATGGTAATATGTAGATGTCCCTTCTTTATTATTCAGAAGCAAAACAATGAAAAGAAGATAAAAATCACTCACAAACCTCAAACTTTAAAGTGATTTTAATATATCATCTTTGATATATATTATTTTTGAATTTTTTCTTTTTTTGTTGCTTTTTTAAATCTATTCCATCACCAGGACCATAGGTTAGTAACTGTACCATCTGGTAGTTCAAGTCCTACCTCTGATTGGCATGAGGACATCAAACAGTGGGGAAAGTACATATTGCTAGATTGTTGTTTGTCACCAAAATAAATTGTTTGCTTGAGATTGTTGTAGAACAACCAGAAATATTTAAGTTCATGTAACTGAACATAATTTTCATAGTCTTTCAAATTGTCATGGTTATACATCCTAATATGCAGGGCAAGGTTAGTATACCATGCTTTTCTATTTTCATTTACCTGGAAATGATTGCTATTATTTTAAACATTGTCAAATTATTTTGATTTCTAAGAATCCACTAGTTTGAAAGAAAATTTAATTGATAGCCTAATTTGGGGGTAAACTGAGGTTGTTACATTAGCGAATCTTCCCAAGATTGTGGTACATCTTTCTACTTGCTCAAACCTCCTTTTCTGCTCCCAAGGGTGATTTTGTACTTTCCTTCATATCAATTTTTCATATTTCATTTTAAATATCCTTTTAAGTAGTACATGTATATATAAACATGTGCTTGCTAATGTGAATTATATATTTCTCTTTCTGTTTTTTACTGATAAATACTTTTGTATGAGAAATTATTTTAGGTTTAATTTTATATATATTTTTTGTGTATAATGTACTACCTTAACACAAATCCTTATGCTTTCCTAAAGAAAATGTTTGATTATGTATACTATATATATATACATACATTCATATCATTGGCAAATTATCATCACATTTAATTCCTAATGTTTACATATTTAATACAGTGGTTAGTCTTGGAGAAGAAGGTTGACTAACAATGATGGCAGATGCCCATCCTTACTATTTTCTTAAAGGGGAATTCTTACTATTTGTTTTAGAGAGATGCTCTACATAATGTTAAGGAAAAGAATTAATATTTTCTACTTTATTAAAAGATGATTAATTTTATCAAGTTACTTTTCAGCATCTATTGAAATAAATTGCCTGAGTTTGACTTTAGCCTTTTTATGTTAAAAAATAATAATGATAATAGGTTTCCTAATATTAAAAGTTGAATTATATTGCAATAAGTTTTTCTGTGTCATGCTGCATTAGTCTGATGGATTCCATTTGCTAGTATTTTATTTAGGATATTTGCACCATGATAATACTTTCTTTGCTATGTAACAATATAAATATCATCAGATTAATTTTCTTTGAATATAGAATTTTCTGTATGACAACCCTATGTTAGCCTGCTTTTGGGCTCAGTCTTTGATGGCTCTGTCATAGTTATAACTGTTTCATTTCCCAATCTCCTTGAAAAATAGTGGCAATTTATATTTTCATAGAAAATTTTCTATTTTATTTGTGTTTTGTAATTTATTAGTGCAGTGTTTTACTGTGTGCTCTTCATTTCTTAAAAAATTTCCTCCGAATCTTTTGATATATTGCACTTTCTTTGATTTTGTGATTTTTCTTTCTTCCTCTTGAATACTTCCTTTGACTAGACTTGTTAGGGTTTTGACTACTTTACTGCTCATTCCAAAATACCAGCTCTTGCTTTCATTTACCAGTATTATGTTTTACTTTGCTTTAGAATTTCTGCTTGTTTGTTTTCTATAGCTTTCTCTTCACTTTTTAAAATTTTCTTAATTCTTAGTTCAATGCCTTATTTATTTTCATTTCTCTTTAACAATAGAAGTCTTAAGATTTAAATTTTCATTCAAGGACAGTTTAGGTAGTATTTCATAAGTTTTGATATATTTTATTACACTACATTTAACAATTTCTTAGTTCATTGTTCATTGTTGACATAAGAATTTTTTAACGAGTGCATTAAACTTGCCATTTGTTTAGATTTTAGAAGTATCCTTTTGTTTTTAATTTCTACTGTTGTTAAGTTATGGTCAGAAAGTTTGTTCTTTTCAATTCAACATTAAAGAATGTATTGAGAACATGCTCTGTGTGTGTTTATATGTGTATCTGAGGGCATCATCATCAGTTTTTTATAAATCAACCAAAAACATTCCACATACAGGTATTTCATTTTGTCTTTATGGTACGAGGATGAATATATGCAAATACCTTAAATTAAACACCTAAGTGACATTATTTAGACACTTTATACCAATTAACACTGTTGAAACTCACCCTGCATTGAGATTCTGCATTAGGTTGTGTCTTCTCTAGAAGATATATGAAACATACACACAAAATAGTGCATATAAATTCATGGAGTTCCTGGCTCTTCTGAAACAAAATCATGAATTCTCTTTGGTCCACTGGCCACTGTTAAGAACATCTGCTCTATATCTTAATTTATATGTTATCTGCTTAAGTAGACCTGTTTGGAAAAAAGGTATTAACGTTTCCCACTATGATTAAGATTTATCAGTCTTGTTGTGTACTTCTAATAATTTGAGCATATATACTTTGATATTATCTTGGGCATTGCATAAAACTGTAGGATTCATAACTAGTACTAGTACCTGGTATCAATAAGCATTAAGCCCTTTTGTTCCATTTCCAATTATCTTATAACCATGTTATAGGATGTTTATTCATGTTAGTATTATGTTAAACATTTCCTGGTTTTCTAATAAATTCAAACAGTCTTTTACTTGATCTTGCTATATCTTTTATGTACGACCTTAGAATGTGCAAATAATTATGTCTACTCATTTCTAATATGTCAATCTTTGATTTCCTTAATTTTATCTCATTGTATTGAACTGTATTTCCAAAACATTGTTAAATAATGCTGATTAAAGTAAGCATCTCTTTAACTGTTCTGATTTTAATGGGGCTACCTTATATTTCAACCATAAGTTTAATGTTAGCTGTCACTTTGAAATAGGTTTTCTCTATCATGGTAAAATTATCCTTCCACTATGATTTAAAAGAACCGAGAGTGGTGAATTAGCCTACCCTGTCAATTTGTTGTCTTTGCTTTCCTTTCTTTTTTTAATCCTCAACTCTGGTTGAGTGTATTACTGTGGTTTGACTTTTTGGTCTTATAGATAAAGGAACCCTTTTCTTTCTCTTCTTTTGCCTCATTTCCACAAATACACACCGACCACTGCCACTGATGACAAACACAACCAACTTAATGCATTTCCATCATCAGCAATTTCTGCTTTCTCACAATTCTATATTTTCCTCAGAAACAACAGTGCAATTGATGTTACTGAAATTTTATATGAATGAAAGAGTGATTTGTTGGAGCATATGGGGTTAAGTCTGACAACCTACCCCATATGCTCCAACCATATGTTGGAGCATATGGGGTTAAGTCTTCTTGATACAGTTTAGGAATAAACAATAGAGTCTCTGGATATTTCCCAAAGATGCTGATCAATTTTATCTGGCTAGCAAAATAGCCTTTTGTTTACCCTCCTCCTAATAAAAATCTTTCTGTATGAAAGGCACATCTAGTTGGGGGAATGAACAAAGCAGATAATGAAATCTCCAGGTGTTTTGCTTTTGAAGGCTGTTTTTTATGTTATTGCTTGTTGTGAATTTAATATTCTTATGTTTTAAATATTTATGATGAAATTATCATTTAGAAGACTTAATTTCAAGAAATTTTAATTTCTTCAGGCATGTAGTGAAATTGTCCCCACGTAATTGTAACAATGTAGAATGTGAATAATGACACTTTTAAGATTATGGTTTATATCCTTTCCAGGTGGAGGAATAACACTCAAAATGGCATTCTTGGAAAATGGTAATTACTAGATTATAAACTTCTTGCTGGTAAAGACTTAAAGGAGGATGATGTTCTTTTTATGTTTGTTTTTTCATTGTACCTAGCGTGATGCCTTCGATTTGGTAGCAAATCAGTTTAAAATTAATGACTTATTTATCCTCCTTTTGCATAATACTAATACATTCTGGAAACAAGAAATATTTTTAACCTTTTTAACCCTTTAACCTTTTTGACTTATCCTTTTGGTGTTCTAGAAGTTTCTGGTGCCTTAAATACAAGTCAGCAATGAAATAAAAAAGGAAAAGTGCTTTAGAGATGGAAATGTTTATGGAGTTAATGTTAATTATTTTTGATTTCACAAGTTACTTGAAAATGTCATGTATACAATAAACAATATTATTTTTCAATGACTGCTGCATTGGCCTCAGAGCATAAAATACCTTGAGAAGATTCTTTCCCTACTATGGATTCGTTCTGAGATGAAAAAATGACATTACATGCAGTCCATCAGGCTAATACCTTCTTGCCACAGCCAAGGCAAGGGAGACAGCAGCTGGTCCTAAGCCACTGAGCACTGAGGATCTTAAAAACAGGATACGGATAGACAGTTGAGCTTCATTCCTCTGAAATTTAAAAGCTATGGGAAAGGATCAATCAGAATTTAGGGTTTTATTTAACTTTTTTCCCCAACTTACATTGTTTGTAATGGACTCTGAACCTGTGTTTAAAAAGTGTGTCCTGCTCATCCATAAAGTGTTTTTGAATGTTGATACTATGGGTAAAAGTAATTCCTACAGTGATATTAGAACATGGGAAGGCGCTTTATCCAGAAGTGTATAAAACTAGGTTTAGGTTTTAAGATTTAGGATTCAGGGCACATTGTCCTATTGTCCATCATTCTCATAAATACCCGTCTCTCTTGTGTTTTGCCAGGTTAGCCCCTTGCAATGTAATAGCTTAAATAAAGGAAGGGAAGGAAAAATCGCAGAATTGAAAGTTAAATCCAGGCTACAAGTCTGATGCTAAGCCTGTGATTTCTCTCCTGCTTTATGCTGTACAGAGAAATAACAAACTTTATTCTACTTATCAATCAGAATGGAACAATTGTTTTCCAGAAATGTCCTGTTTTACTAGTTTCTGGAATTGATAAAAATATTTTTCCCTCTCAGTCCCTGACTCAGCTCTGATGAAGACAGGAACTTAGATATAATTATCCACAGAAAGACAGAAATGCTGACTACCTGCCAACGAATTCTCAAGAGGTAGCCTTCAGTTTGCCATGTTCCAGGTTAGCCATGCTCACTAACCCCTCTCCACCCTCCAGCAGTAGAATCTGCTGAATAAAGCCATTTAGACTGCAACTCTCTTAGCAAATTTTGCAATTTTCAAACTTAAAAGTCTCCGTCAATATTAATTTTCATAAAAATTAACCTTACAATCATTTTTACAGCTACCACATGTTAAGTGCCTATAAGGATGTCAAACACTTTATAACACTTGAAAAATACACTCAAAGGGGAATTTTATAATCCCCAATTTACAGATGAGGGAACTGAAGCTCAGAGAGATCAATCACTTTACAGTGATCTCTGTTGGTGTCTCAAAACGAATTCAGATCTGCCTAGTGTGAAAGTCCACACTCTTTCCGTTCTACCTTGCAGCCTGTTCAACCAAAGAAATAAGTTCCAGTCATCAGGAGAGGAATCAGATCATTCAGGAGCCATCGAACGATATAAATACATTTCATTTGCACATCACAGTGTCAGATAAAAAAATCTCATTTAATTCATCAATACTTGCAAAGCTAAAACCAAGACGATCGGGAGGGAGGTGGAGAAAAAGGGAAACAATGTGGCTGTGTTGTGTAGCATCACTAGGCAAAGTAAGGTCACCCTGCCAGCTGGCAATGTGCTGTCTGTCACCAGGTTTTATAATACCCTGTAAACACTAGGGTCTGTGACACTGAACAAGCAGGAAATAGCTTATTACCTCCCCAAATAGCACGAATGCCAAGCAACTTTAACTGGCTTAGCCTCAGGAAGTTTCTCCACTCTCTAAGAGTGTAAGGTCACATTAAATTGTTTAAAAACTTTAGGCTGGAGTCTATCAGAAACCTCAGCCTCTCTGCATTATTTTGATGATGATTGCGTAAGGATTATTTCAAATTATATTTGCTGTGTGGTTGACTTCAGACTTTCCAGAGTCCTAATATTAAATCGGTTGCAGGATTAAGAAAAAAATTAACCTTATAGTCTATTAAATAATATAAGTAGACTGTACTAGTGAAAAACCTGCTTGCCATGTTTCTCTGAATTTAAAATAAAGAAGCTATCTCCCAGGCAAGGGTTGTCAACCAAGTGTCATTCCAGAAGGAAGACTTGAAATGAAATGATAAAGCCCTATACAGAGATGTTATTAACTGAGGAATCTTAACCACAGAAGCAGAATGCTGAAAAGGCCACGATGGACACGAGCTCTGTAAGCATTCTTAAAAATGAGTACATCTGAGGGAAGAAAATATTAATTAAGGATAATTTTACATTCATTTTTATTGCTATCTCATCAACATGATTGTATTTTCCTTTCACAAAATCAACTTTGATAATTCTCCTTGAGATATCTTATATTTTAAATCAACTTAGAAGAGAGCATCGGATTTGGGAAACTTTTCTATTTAAATTAAAGACAGTTTTTGATTTGTTTTGCTTTAGCCAGAAAAAAAAACCCTCCAAAATTCAGACTTCACAAATTCTGTGTTTTTTTCCCAAGAAAAAAAGAGGAAAATATTGTTCATACAATATTCATTTCCTTACTTCTATTAACCATATGTCTCCTACCTAAACAGACTGTAACTTAATTGGCAAGGCATCATTTTTCAAATTTTATCATTGAGGTCTTATGTTCAAATAAATTGTATGTAGAACCTGATGTGTGAAACAAGTGGAAGGTCAGCCAGCTGGCTGGCTGCTGGGAGACGGGAGCAGGGAGCAGGGCCCACTCAGAAGGTTCTCCACGCCTCCTCCTCAGCGGTCCATGGCAGCCCCGGGGAGAGCCTAGACTCTCCTCTTGTAGCCTGTAGCTGTGGAAAGAAAGCTCACAACCACATTGTTACTTGGATTGGCTTTGTTAGGTTCCATTACATTTAATTCTCAATTGTCAAATTCCTCCTAGTGTTTCCAAATTGCTGACACAAATTAATCTTCAGGATTAATAAAAAGTTACCATAATAATAACTCATTATTGTTCTCTTCCAAGTCTAAACTACAAATTTCAAAGATTTTGGCAGAAAAACAATAGTGAATTTATGGTTTTATTATTATTATGAGCATATATTGTAGTAAGATGATAGGGTTCAATAACCTGGACTCTAAAAAGATTTATATCTATGTGTATATATATATATGATAATTAAAATAAAATAAAAAGAAAATAAAAAGAAAACATTAACAAAAAATATATGCCAAATAAATTTACCTAAAATTTGAAAGAGAAGACAAATACCAATATTAAAACTTCATCATTCTTCAATTTAAATTTTAAATACAAAAATATTTTAATTGCCCTGCTGATAGTTTTGATCTTTGTCTCATGACAAGTGTTCCAGAAGGAAAAGAAAACAAAACACCAAAACTGATGTGTAGTTCTTTTTTCTTATCAGGTCCCGCATATGTTTGTGTGAGTTACGCGATGACTTCACCTGAGTTATTTTCTCTAACAGCAAGAAGGGGGAGAAGTGTATTCTGAGGATGCAACAGCTGATATGTGGGATGGAAGCCTAGGTATTACCTTTACGCAAAGGAGAGAGCAGCTGCTCTAGAAGATGGGGGCTCTTCCTACTGACTCAGAGGTTCAGGGTTCTCTGATTTCAGGATTTGGGGCCACAAAACCAGATATCTCAATCCCAAGTGTCAGTGTCCCATTCTTTTTCAACAGGAGCCTGACTTGGCATAGATGACCTGTCTTGGTTGAGAGTGTAGCATTCTTTGGAGCTGGGCTTCTGTTTTGAATTTTCTAGGTGTTTTTAATCAAGAAGCAGTACTGGATTTTGTCAAACGTCTTTTCTTTATCAGTTGATATGATCATGTGTTTTATTTTGTTTCCCTCATTCTATGAATACAGTGTAATGCATTAATTGATTTCAGATGTTGAACCACCCTTACTTACCTGGGATAAATCCCACTTGATTACGGTGTATAATTCTTTTAATGCTCTGTTGGATTCAGTTTGCTGGTGTTTTGTTGAGTATTTTGCTTGTACATTCATAAGGGATATTGGTCTGTAATTTTCGTTTCTTGTGGTACCTTTATCTAGTTTTAGGATTTGGATGATTCTGGTCTCATAGAAGGAGTTAGGAAGTATTCTCTCTTCTTCAACATTTTTATTTTCTATAATTAGAGCATGATTGGTGTTAATTCTTGGGGTGTTTTGTAAAATTTGCCAGTGAAGCCATCTGGCCCTGGGGTTTTCTTGTTGGGAGGTTTCTGACTACTTCTCCAATCTCATTTCTTGTTATTAGTCTGTTTAGATCTTTTATTTCTTCTTGAGTCAGTGTAAGTAGTTTGTGTTTGGTTAGCTGTAACAGAGAAGCTGGGAGGAAGATGCATGGCAGAAAATGACTCTGAGAAACAGTGAATGCAAGCCAGAACCTGGTTCGAAAAGTACCTGGAGGCCTTGCTAAAGATTTTGGCCATTATCCTATATTGGAAAATACATGGAAGTTTTTCAGCAGTGTTTTAGTTTGGCTAAACTAGTTTGGCTTGGCTTGCAATTCTGAGGCTGAGAAATGTGCCCAAATCAAGGCATCATCAGGTGACACTCTCTCCCCGAAGACCAGCTGAGGGCGATCCTGGTCTCCTCTGTCACATGGGAAGACTCATGGCAGCATCTGCCAGTCTCTGCCTTCTCCACTGGACTTCACTGCTTTCAGCTTCTGGCTGCTCCATCTGTGGCTTTCTCTCTGTTTCTGTGGGTTCCTTTCTGAGCTCCTGCATCTCTCTCCATAGTCATCCCATTTATAAAGGCCCAACTGAAGAGATCTAATCAAAAGGATATGGTTTTTCTGGGGTCCACAAAAGCCTCACACTAGCACAAGTAGTGAAGTGACTTGAGGCACCTAATAAAAAATTGTTTGCAGAAATGGCAATTTATGAGCTCAGTAAATTAAAAGTGCAAGATCAAAGGGTGATAAGTGGTTACGTGTGGCAACAAGACCTCTAGGTCAGGGGTTATATCAAGGAATACAGATAAAGTCTCCCCAGAATTCACCTGTTCATCTACCTGCAGACACCAGGAGGACAAACTCATGAGGAGGCTCTGACCCTCAAGAGGTTTTGCGACATTCTCTGCTCTGGGCTGGCTGGAGAGTGTGCTCCTGCCATGGCCTCCTGCTAGTCTGTATGTTTTCTGTAGTGCAGGCAATATGAATAGCTAATATTTGTCAAGTACTTGTTACATGTCATACTGTGCTCTAAATGATTTACATCAGCCACTCATTTAATCCTCATAGCAACCCTTTCAAGAAGGTGCTATTAGTTCTCAAATTTTACAGGTATGGGCACTGAGGCACAAAGCGGTTAAGTTGCCCAAGTTCACATAGATAAAAAGTTGGAGTCAAGGTGGAAACTTACTACTTAAGCTAGAGACCTGCTCTTAACCATCACATTGTGCTGCCTTCGGGGAAACTGCATGAATGCCCAGCCATGGAATAGTGCAGCTAAATGAAATCTCTATTATAGACAACTTAAGGGAAGTGAACGTAAAAATCTAGAAGTTTAGGTAAGCTACACCATGCCATGTGTTTAAATGTTTCTAAAGAGCACTTTTCCTTGAATTGTGTTGATGCCAATAGGGTTAGGAATGAATTATCAGAGTAACGTTTCAAAGCAGGGCATCACTGGGTGAGCATCTTAGGACAATGCTTTTGAACATGTAAAGCAGCCTGTTTTGTTCTTTCCATCTCCAGAATCACTGACCCTAAAGTGTCTTTAATTGCCAATTTGTATAAAAATTACAAGCCTTTTTCTTCTCAAATTGAAACCATGTGATAACCCATGTGATTATTCAACTACTCATTGAGCCATAATTGGTAAATGACAGTAAATTAGTTATGTTGTGACATGGTTTGGCTTAGCAGTAGAATTAGCTAATATACTTGGTAGACTGACACTAACCATTCTTTTTAATTTCCTTTTATACATGTATTCTTGACTGAATGGCTATTATATTTCAATTCATATGTAAATTTGAGGTTATTCTTCTCAGGGCTATGGAATAGGAAATTATTTGACTCTTTTTACATAAATATTTCCAATTCATTAACTTTTGAATTTGTAGTTATTATTGTTGTCAGTTCTGACCTACATCTATTTCTACTTAACTAGGGCCTCAGGTGTTAATTTTGATAATTCCCAGATTTCTGAAGAACAAACTTTGTCTTTAATAATGCTCATACAGAATTTGTATCCTAAAAAGGAACAAATAAATCTCTTTTGCTTTCATTAAATTAGGCATAAGAATCCTTTCAAATATATTATATAATATTTATACCATATTTAGTAAATTTGGAAGCTTAATGGCATTACTTCTTGAGCAAAGTTAGAAAAAATAAGGCTTCTTTAGAACACATGAGATTGACCTACCTTTAGGTCTCCATTCAAATATCACTGCCTCAGAGACCTAACCCTGATAAGTGAAAGAAAATGAAATAAAATTCACGTACCTCCAGGGATAAGGGCATGCTGTGCTGTACAACTGTCATCCCATTGCTGGGCAGTGCTGTTAATTGGGACACCCGCTGTACAGAAGATCACTCTTTGCCCAGCTGCTTTTTGGATTCCCACGACTTACATCCCTCTCCTATCTGAACACCTGCTTTTCTTTACCACATTATCTCATGCTCTTGACTATGCTATGCACTATTTAACTGACCTTACTTGAAAATGCATCTAATTTACTGTGGAGGATGAGAGAATGCATCTCTCCGACTTCCTTCTGCAGGGAGCAACATTGAGTAATGGCCCCAGCTACTGTGCTGGGGATCCTCTATCACATCCGCACCAAGGGCACACTTCCCATGGGCTGCTCCCAGCCGGTGATTGACCATGGCACGAACACAGGAAAAGCTCCTTCCTACATGGCACAGGACTCCTCTGACTGAGACTTTGGCCTGAGGACCCCCCATTGGTCCTGTCAAACTGTCTTAGAACTGCACTGCCTTTCTTCTTGTCTCGCTCCCTCAAGGGAGTCAGAAATACATTATGTTCTGAAGGCTTCCCAACCTCCTCTGGCTCCCTCCTCATTCTCCCACAGGTGTGTCTTCCAATTATCTCTTGCACATGAAGTCCTGTCTTGGCCTCTGTTTCTTGGAGGACCTGGACTAATGCAAGTGCTGTTGCTTCCACATGTGTGGATGATAAAGGTCTTCTGTTTCCTAAGAATATGCATTAAAGTGAGTGAAATTTCAGCAGAATAGAGGGAATCTATTTTTAGAGAGCAACATACTGTTAAAATAAGACCACAGTTATCACATAAGTATAACATAAACTTAGAAATCGTATTTCAGATTTTAGGAAAAATTATTAAATATTTTAAAATAAAATTTTATGTTGCCATAAAATTTTATTCTGGACAGAGGGAACATATTACCCTTCTTTTTACTTCAACTAAATAGACTATTTCTTTTTTCTGTCAAAATCATCAGCAGCAAAAAACAACAACATATAAATCATCCACAGGAGTCCAGAGGGATAAGATCAACCCACTGGGAATAAGACCCTCCCTTCCCAGGCTTCATAACTCTACCAGCAGGACAAAGGCACTCCTCTCAAACAGTCACAGCCTAGCAACCACTATCTACTTTGAGACCAGCCAGAACTAATCTCATTAAGGCCATTACCTGTTTATATCAATCACCACTAGAAGTCCCAGGCCTCTAAGTTCCCCCTCACTACACACACTTTAATTGCCATATATCTCTGCATATACCCTAATATATCCCTTAATTCCATTCTCTTTAATTCCTAAAACCTCTCCAGTGAGCCTTCTGGAATTTATGGTCCATCATCAATAAACCTCCATGTTCACTTCTCTAAAAATTACCTTCAACTCTCTCTAAATGCAACTTATTTCTCCCTGAAGGAGGCTGCTGCCTCTGCAGGCGCTCAGGTGGGAGCTGCTCTCTCACGCCCTGGAGCTTGAGTCTGAGCAGGTGTTCTCTTTGTTCTCCTTACCACCTTGAGATGCTAATCTATGGTCGAAAACGATGACCGCTGGGACCACAGACCTCCCATCACTCAGTAAGTCTGCTCCGGCTGCTATGGTCTCCTTCACATTCCTCAAAACATAGAAAACTTCATTCTCAGGCTTAAACACTTTCTCTTCCTGCCCCATATCACGTGCTTATCTGGAATATTTGCCTGGTTTGGCCCGCTTTCTCATCTTAGTTAAAAATCTTTCATCAAATTTCAAAAACCTTAACTGTCCATCATATTTTAAATTGCAACCTTTCTCCACTATATTTCTTTTACTCCATTGCTGCTTACTTTTTCTCCATGACACTTGTTCTGGTCTGTATCCTCCACCAAGAACTTAAACTTCAAGACAGGGATTACCTTCTTCGATATTGTATACCCAGTGTCTAGGACAGGGTCTGTTATAGAGTAAGTACTCAATAAATATTTGTTGGAAAAATGCAATGTGTGGAATTTGTGGAAATTATAATCTTTCTCCCTCTAAAAGAAGGAAAATTTAAATATTCTTTTAAAATAAAGAACATTGTTTTCTATTTCATTCAACACTTTTCTATCGCTTTTTCTAGTATGTTCATGGTGCTTTGCATAAAGCATAATTCTTCACCTTGAAGAATTCCTTTTCTAGCTATGCATACAGAAATATATGCAGATTATAATAACCACAAGGATACATATTTATGCATATTGAGATTATAATTTTCTGCAGGTGGAGAATAGATTTAAGGGGGACAAAAAGGAAAAAGGGGGACAAAGGGAAATCAACGAGGAATATGCACAGTTACCAAAGTGAGAGATGATGGGACCCTGTATTAGACCTATTTATAGGGATCAAGTGGAGTAGACAAACAAAAAATATTTAAGATGAAATGATTTTTGGTTGCATATAAAAAGTAACAGTGGGAGAGAAGACTATGGGATAGATACATTAGAGAACTCTGTTGAGAGTGAAAGATGGGAATTAATCTTTTATCAGGTTAATTTTGATGCCATGAGAGACATGTAGAAGATGTCAAAGGATATTGATCTGAATATAAAGTTTTGTAGACATCTTCCGGGAGGAAGGAACAAATTTGGACATTCATAATATGTATGTAGTACTAAAAACTTAGGAATGAGTAAAATAATCCAGCATAATATTTATAGTCAGAATAGAAGTGAAACAAAGCAGAAAAAAAATAACCTGCGAGAACCAGAACTTAGAGCACTTAGAGAAAGGGGAATTATTTAAGAGAGAGAATAAAATGTCAGAGAAGAAGAAGAAGAAAAAAAGACAGAATAGTACAGTGTAATGAAAGCCCAAAGATTAGACAGTGTTAAGAATGAAAAAGTAAGTTGCATTCCCAAAAAGCAGCAGAGAAGCTCAGTATGATCAGAAATGGAAATTTCTATTGGATTAGAAATTAGTAAGCCACTGATGACTAACCAAACCAGTTTCATTACCAGGGAAAGGCGAGAGCCAGAGAGCAGTTAATGGGCATTGAACATGAGATAAAGGTATAAGGATGTGACAAGACAAAACTTGCATTCATTGCAGATGAAAGAGAGCTTGATAAAGGGGCAGTAGGTAGAAGGAAGTTGGCTAGGTGATTCTCGAGTACATTTATAGGCTAAGGGGAGGAGGTCAACAGTATAATGTTGAAGATGCAGGAAAGAAAGTACTGTAAATGACTGATGGTGAATTGTTCTGGAAACAATGGTGGGGGGTGGATGAAGGGCTAAATTGGAGGATGTCTTAGTTTGCTAAAAGCTGCCAATGAATATATGAGAAATGGGTTGGCTTTTATAAAGGAAAATGTATTAGGGTAAAAGCTTACAGTGTCAAGGCTGTGAAAATATCCAAATCAAGGCATCATCAGAGATGCTTTCTCACCAAAGGTCTGCTGGTAGCAGATTCTGGAGTCCAGCCACATGGCGAGGCAAGATGGGGGTGGGCCAGATCTATGTTCTCCTTGAGCTCAGCTGTGGGCAATCAGGCATCTCTCCTGGACCTCGGCTCCTTGAACCACTCCGGGCTTCTCTGTCTTTCTGCAGCTGTAGGGAAACCTGAAGTCTTCTCTCTCACACGGCAGATTCAACATGGCAAAGCTCCCTTTCTATGTGTCTCCTTTCTCTGTGTGTGTGTGATCTTTGTTTTTATAAGACCCAGAAAGTAAGTGGAGAACCAACCTGAGTCATGCCTCACTGACAAAGTTCAACTAAAAGCTCTAAAGTAATCTAATCAAGGTCCCTTAACTGAAATTAATGCAATCAAAGGGTTCCACACCCACAGGAATGTATTAGTTCAAGAAATTAATATTTCCTGGGATTCACAAAATTCAAACTGTCACAGAAGGGCTAAAGAGAGAGTGGAGGACAATTGGTGAGGTTTGGTGTAGATATATATTGATTATTGATGTAAATTGGTACCAATAGTCTAATTAATTTTTTAAATAAAATAGATTTTCTGCTGAGATTTGCAAAGAAGTGTCTGAAGTCTAAGCAAAAAATATGTTTAAAAGCATAGTATACTCATAGAGGGACATGGGAGATGAAGATATCCTAGGGTCAGTAATCAGAGTGAACCCTTGCATTTCTTGGGGCACCAGTCAGCATGTTTGTGTAATATTCTCTGATAAACCTTAGCCATTCACATATATGATTGATAAGACAGGCTTTGACATTGATTTTGAGTTGGACTTTTACTAGGAAAGTGCAACAACATAAAAACTATGAGGTTATTGAGAGATCTGAGAGGAAATAATTAGAATAGATGATCAATCATGTGTTCTAGTCCAGACTGAGAAGGAGGAGAGGCCAACAGGAGTTGATAGATTAAAAAAGGATAAACGGATCAAGAATCTCTAGTTTTCCTGGAAATTGAACAGAAATGGCATGAGTTAAATCATGGAAAAGCTGGAACCATGAGAATATATGATCAGAAAGAGGGCTATTGGAGTAAAAAATCTCAGAAAGATTTGCTCCAAATGATGTCACTTTCAAGAAATTGTCTGATATGGAAAGTGGAAGTATTGCCAGATTTAAGGATGAACAGGAAATTTGAGGATAGATAGTGTTTTGCAGCCATAAGAGAGTATGGAAATATCCTAGTATAATTTTTAGATAAGGACTTTGAGAGAGAAACAACTTGTTTGAAGTCACACAACAATTTTTTGGCAGCATCTGGAGTAGATTTTTCAATTTTAATATTGGTGAATTTTAGCTAATATTGGGGTGTTTGTCAATATCTTTTTACTTTTTTTCTTCTGCAATGTCAGAATCAATTGCTTGAGGTAAGTGATAGGAACTTGTGAACAATATGACTTAGAAAAAATAAGTATTTGTTAAGAAATGAAAATTTGCTGCTCCTTTGCTCATGAATTCATTCTGTATTTCTCATTAATGAAACAATCTCTCTCTCTCTGTTTGTGTATACACCTTAGAGAGGAGGAGAATTGTAAAGTTGAGTAGAGATTTGTATGGAATTTATTATTTTATCATATTCAAATACTAGCCAAGAGGAAATCTAATAAGTGAAGGACCAAAAAGGAAACAGGCTTTAGATTTGCATATTAGGTTGTATGTATTTTTATGATGTTGCTGCAAATATTTCCTTTGTGTCTCCTATGTTGATTCAAAGTTATTCTGGAGGTCCAGAGTTGGTGTGCTGATGTGCTGATTATTTGTTTCTTGTAGGATGAACAGCCTGCTTTAGAGGCAGTGTTAACAGGAGATGCTGAGCATCAATTAGCACACATTATTATCACTTTGACAACAGGGGCCTGGTTTCTGCAGAGACGCTAGAACAGGTGTCACAACCCACTGGGCCTACTCACACAATGAGTTTGTAGTTAACTTCCATGAGATAAAGGAAATTGCATCCTCACCGCCTCAAAAAGATAAGTCATAAGCACGTGTCAACTGAATGTGACAAATTCTATAAAACCAATTGTCATTGAATCTAATTCAGCATGTTTTGACTCTTTATAGATAGGGAGGTACTCTTGTGTAGCAATAATATGAATATTGTGGGGAAATCTTCTGGGTCAGTAATAAATTTTGGCTGATACTGTTGAACTCTAATCCCATTATTCAAATATATTAATTAGTAAATATATGTAAGCCCAAGCTGTTCGAAAATACATTAGATGATGATCCTAAATCATGGAATTAATTAGAACATTTTGTATTAACAATTTTGAAGTGATATATCTGCTTATTAAGTCTTGAATGTGTATGCATTTATAAAAGTATTTGAGGTAAGTGATACTTGGCTTGACATACGACTTAGAATCTGGGACGGCTATTCCAGGCAGAGGGAGGGTGGAGGTATGAAAGTGAAAAGTATGTTTGGGGACAACAAACACTTTTGAATGAATGGAACCTAGAAAGTGTATAGAGTAGGGCTAGAGGTTACAGATATGATTCAGCTGGAGAGATAGGCAGGGGCTAGGCCCTGAAGCAAAAGCTGATGAGGAATAAAGGCAGAGCAAGGAGAAGAGAATTCGTAGATATCATTATGCACCCAAACTGAATGACATATTATAAGCCACTAATAATGTTTGCTTTAAGTTTTATGGAACTATGGAGAAAGTATTGCCTTGTATGATCTGGCAAAATCATTGTCATTTTCCAACAAGTGAAAACACACAGATTTATCTTGAGACACATTGTGAAATAAAATTACATGACTCCTCAGTTGTTAACCTATTTGATTATTGTTCCATATTTTATTCTATGAAACATTGTCCTCATTGCAATTTTTCCTCATTTCCTTATATAAAATTATACTGTCTAATCATTTCCTCAATGCCTTCCTCAAGTCTGCCTCTCCAACCTAACATTACTTCTGTCCTTTCTTGATTTATATTCAGCAAGTAAGACTATTAACTGCTCTCGTAACCTCAGCCTGCATATCTATGACTGCCCCTTTCTGCCTTCCCTTCTTCTCCACTTTTCAAAACCTACTCAGGTTTAAGGTCCAGGAAATTGCTACTATTTACATTAAGCTTTCACCTGCCAGGAAGAATCAGTCTTTCCTTTGGCTCCTACTGATATGCCTTGCCCTTTATTCTAGGACCAGGACTGTTATCTTCTTTCTTAAATTATATATATAGGTGTACACACACACACACACACACACACACACTTCCTGCACACCTCCCCTATGCTCCTGTATCAGATATTCTGGCCACTGTTACATCCATCATCTTCCTCGTTTGGGTTACAGCTTCTGCATCTCTCTTTATCTCATGTCCAGGATGGTTAAGCTCTACCATCAATACAATATACTCCCATGAGCCAGGACTCGCTCTGAACAAACCAAGCTTTAGATATATTGGACTTAAGGAATTAAGTCCATCCATGCTGGACAGGGATATATTCTCTTTTATACTAAAATGCCATAAACCTGTTTACCAATACTCTGACATGCTTACTTAGTTAATTCCTCTATGCCTTTATTCTTGACCATTCTGGTAGTTCAGGAATAGCACGTCCAATTCCTGTAGTCTTCCCCCAAAGCACTGATTATCAGAGTTGGTAGATAGTAGGTATTCAATAAATGTTGGTTGAATGAACAAATGAACAAAGAATGGAATACATGTAGAAGTTTATGAATTAGTGATAATGCATTAGTGGAGATGGATACTGATCCCTACAGTCCAGAGAAATAGGCTAAAATTAGAGGCCCCTTCTTAGGTGTAAAATTTTCCCCACGATTCAATTGACTTTCTTGTGTTGCTGGTGAGGAATGATCTTCTAGATTAAATCCTGTCCTTTCTGTGTAATAAAGGTCAAGGAAGTAGTCCTTCCATGAATAAAGCACCATCCAATAATGTTACTAATTATGTATATGCATCACAATATAAATTATTTTAATTGTCAAGGGAATGTCAAGATTATTTACAATGCATCCTTTATACAGAATTGGTTCCCGAGTATGAAGAAGGTTAAGATACTTGCCTAAGTTCCAAAGCAAATTGCAGAAAGATTGAGAAGGGAGCCTCAGTTTCCTAACTCAGCTCCAGTGTGCTTTCCATTTCCATTGTACATTATATTTTCATTATGAGCACATGATATTAGTGATGAAATGAGCTATTATTGCTTAATTGGTATATTTCCCGATGAATGATTAAATGATTAGTGTGTTATTGCTGTATAATAAAATTGCCAAGAATCTTTATAAGGATATGTGGTTTAATACATCACTGCTTTCTTGATACCAACTGGACTTAATCTAATATTTTTGCAACTAACTTTCTGATCTACACAACAGCTTTTAAAAAGCAGTAAAGGTAAAGTAAAATTTCAAAGTAAATACTCAATTCCCAAGGCAAGAGCTTCAAAAAAGGAAAACAGCACAAGTCTCAGGAGGGTATCTAAGTGGCCTGTGTTTTGTGGCTGGGATGCAACTTTGCACTCCCTGAAATCCCTTCAGGAAGGAAAGCCATTTGTGCCAGTTTTGCCGGGGTGAAAAGGCCCTGAGAGAAAGTTAGAGTGCTGCTTTGCATGCTGCTCTTTGCTCTTTCCAGCCCCAGGAAATTTCTTAGCACACTTGAAAAAATAATGGAAGGAATCAATTCAACTTCTGTGCTTGTGGAACAGATTAGGAGATAAGGCCTTGGTAAAAATATTACAGTTTTGCATTGCTAGAATGTATTCTTTTACTGATCAGTATTCCCTTTAGGCTCAATTTCCTATATAACATGTAGAAACTTTGGGGGCAACAATTTGAGGATGCCTTTGGGGATCAAAACAACATTAGATGAAGTGACAACCAATCCTCCACTTATCTTATTGGAGTTTGAGTGCCTGTTAAGTATAGATCTCAGATTCTAAGACAGCTCCTTAGAAAACCTTGTTTGTTTTTATGCCCACATGTGTTATTTTTGTTTAACCTGAAGAGTTTGTGAAATGAAATTCTTGCCTAAAATGATGTGATGGGCTTAGATCAGTGACAGATGTTCTCAGAAGCTTATTTTGATTATTCATTTATATAAAAACATCAGCTGTTCACTCCTTGATGACCACGTTTTATATAGCTGGAAAAATTTTCTAGGTAGTTTACGGTATGGTAAGCAGAATAATTCCCCTACACCCCACCCCAAAGATGTACATGTCCTAACTCTCGAATCTGTGTTATGTATTTCTTACAGGGCAGAAGGGACTTTGCAGATGTGATCAAGGTTAAAGATCTTGAGATGAGAATATCTCGGGTAATCTTGATAGCTAATCCAATCATGTGAGTCTATAAAAATAGAGACCCTTTCTCAGTTGCAGACAGCCAGAGGGGTGGCAGCATTAGAGAGATTCCCTGTTGTTAGCTTTGAAGAAGGAGGAAGGGGACATGAACTTAAGAATGTGGGAATGATCTAGAAACTGAAAGAGGCAAGGAAATGGGTCCTTTCCTAGAGCCTCCACAAAAGAATGTAGCTCTGCCAACACCTTGATTTTAGCCCAGCGATATGCTTATTGGACATCTGACCTACAAAACTGTAAGATGATAAATTTGTGTTGTCTTAGGCCTCTAAGTTTGTGATAATTTTTTGTGGCAGCAGTAGAAAACTAATGCAGGGATCATTCATTTAATTTATTGAGTACTCTATTACAACAAGAGTCTCTATAATTATTCCATAGTTCCATGCACCTTTTTCATATTTAAAATGACCTTAAATACAACAAGCAAAAAATACATCCAAAGATTCAAACCCAATATAATTTTTTCTGAGTTTTTAATCACCCTATAGTTAACTCTGAATCCTGTTATATTAGTGTTTTAGTTTCCTGGCTGCCAAACAAATACTACACAGTGGGTTGGCTTAAAGAATAGGAATTTATTGGCTCATGGTTTTGAACCAGGAGAAATCCAAAATAATGGTATCATCAAGGCAATGCTTTCCCCCAGAAGACTGCGATGTTCTGGGATTGGCTGCTCGTGATCCATGGTCCTTGGCTTTTTTGGGAACATGGCAATACACATGGGGGCTTCTCCTGTCTTCTCTTTTCTCCTCCGAGTTCTGTTGACATCCAACTTCTGGGTATTTTCTGTGTCCTTTCTCTCTCTATGACCTTCCCAAAAGGCCTTAATTAATAAGATTAAGACCCATCCTGATTCTTCATTAACAGAAGAAAACTCATCAAAAAGTCCTATTTACAAGGGTTCATACTCACTGGCATGGATTAAGTTTAAGAGCATGTATCTTTTTCTTGGGTAAATAGCTCCAAGCCACCACAGTTAGTAAAGTAAATAAATAAATAAATACATTTATTTCTAGGTCCTTTATGAGTTTAAACAGTTTCCACTGAAATTTTTGCAGAATATATTATGGTAATGAATACTTCATGAAGCATAGTGGAGCACACAAGATTCCTAGATCAGGTATTCTATCTGCATTAATCACTATAGTATACAGAAAATATGACAGAACATTATATATGTAATTCAAATGTACTAAAAAGGAGAAAACAAAATATTAATGGAAAATGTATTCATTTAAGGGACATTCAGTTTCAGTAATTTAAAAAGTAAACTGGATCTCCTAATTTCAAAATCTTAATTTCCTTCTTCTTGTGCATTATAACCAACTGGAATTCTCTGTATTTGCACTTACTCACCCAGCTCCTGGGGTGTCTGAGGAGAACTCTCCTCAAGCAGACAGGCATTGTTTTATGGGCAGTTGGTACAGTCCCGTGTAGCTTTGTCCAGGAGAACTCAGGTCATACAGATCTGCAACTGTACTTTAATTTCATTTTTCACCTGGGGATTCTTATAAAGTTGTGTCTACTTTGCATAGGAGAACAAAGATTTTCCTGGTGGAGAGTATAATAAGGGGATGATTTCCCTTAAAAAACCACCAATCACCCTGAAGTAGGAAATGGATGACTTTTTGGAATACTCAAGTCCTAGTATTCTGAATGGTGTTCATTGCTCTGGCTCCTTCCCTTTGTGGTCTCTTACTAAGCTAGGGACCCTAGTGGAAAGGGATGGTACCTCGAGACTTGGAGTGAATAAGTTTGGGTAGACATTGATGAGGCCGAACTTACCCTGATCTTTTGCTTCCAATAGATCCAGTACATGTACCCCTGTCTGAATGAACCAGCCTTCTTCATGAGATTTTTCAATGACTGCTTCTGCTGCACTTGCCACAGGGGATTCTGATTTTCTTAAATCCCACACCCTATTGTCTTCAGAACCATACATAAGGTTTAAGACCCAGCATAGCCCAAACAGAAGTAAGAGAGTTGGTCCCCTTGGAGATAACATACTCACCAAAGGGCTTTCAGACCTTGCCACTTGTATCAGTATAAATCTGGGAAGCATGTAAGAGTGTGTTCTATGGGTATACCACTTATCAATTTTTTGCTTCTTGGATCCAAACTCAGTCTTCTTTATCCTGCCTTTTAATACTGTTGCTGGGCCCAATAAATATTTCTTTTTTGTGATCTGGCACATCATTAAGCTTTGTAGTACCTGGTGCTAGAGAGAGACAGGCTACTAATTCCAGAGTGATAGATTCTTTTCCTTCTTAGGCTTATGGTCAGCAGCCTGAGGGATGCCCAGTGGAGCTTACCCTCCAGCTAGTTTTGATGGTACCTCAGCAGGCAGTGCCCAGGGAGTTTTGCCATCACAGTGAAGGCAACTCCTAGCAGTGAGTTTCCTTGATGCCTCAGCAGGAGGCTGCCCAGAGATTCTTGTTGCAACTATAGCCCACGGTTTTCCAGGCTTTGCATGCAGCACCTCAGTAAATGTTTCTACCATTCTAACCCTTTGAGGGAGAGGGGTCTTCTATGTTTGTTCTTCCTTGGTAATGCTGCCCTAGACCTAACAGTAGTGACTGCTCCTTATATCAGCTACTCCTCTATTTTTTAGAGTTCTCTTTATCCCTTAGTAATTAATTATCTCCTACTAGTTAATTATTCTTTGTATTAATTTTTTCCCTGTATGAATTACTAATGTGGTTTCTCTCTAATGACTGAACTCCAATTGATTAAAACAAGAAGATGAAATCTAAGTGTTGGTTGAGCTGACTATACTGATATGGATTCACTCACTTTGGATTCAAGATTTAATGTAGAGGGTTTCAACTTTGCCTATACATTTACGTCACCAGGAAACATCTAAAAATCCTGATATCCAGGATACAGCCCAGACCAATTGCATACAGTTCTCTAGGGATGATACCCAGACATTAGCATTTTTTTTCAAAACTCTCCTGGTGATTCCAATGTACAATCAAGTTTGAGAAGCAGTAAATTAATGTGCTAATTCAAATATCCAGAGAGTAGCATCAGTAATCTGCCAGGTTGGCTAATTGAATTCTGGATTCTTCTATGGCTTACAGAGGTTGAAATACTGGAATTTGCAAGGCATGAAGTAAAAGAATGGCTTCAAATCTTAGGGAGATGGGAATATTGGAATTAACTATTATATAAAATATCAGCAGCCATAGGTTAACCATACCCCCTGGGAGGATCCAAATAATACTTCCTTCAAAAAGATATTAAGAAACACATTAGTGGTGGGGGAGAGGTAGCAGATAATGCAGGGAGCCCCATGGTTGCTGTTTTCTTAGACCAGAGATGACAGTGGGGAACTCTACATTAAAATCGTTTTCTGAGATCTTAAACAGAAAATTGGATCCCAAGTGGTAGGGATGAGGAGGAAGCAGTTATATATTCGAGGCAATCTAGGTGCAGTTGCCAAATTAAGCCACAGTGATGAACAGGTAATCAGAGGGTTTTGACCCCAGGGATCTGTGGGCTAATAGATCATGCAGTCCCTAGGAATCGATAGATGGGCAGCCCAGAGAGGATGCTTTACACAGATGAGCAGAATTCTGGGTCAGGTGTGGGAAACCTAATTTGGATTGCTATTGTAGGTCTTCTCAGATCTAAATCCCTCAACAGAAGGAGAGGCTAGTCCCTTTGAGAAAGACCTTGCACAGCAGCCACAGATGTGAATTATGAATGTAGTCTCCAATGTTTCCCAGAAGGACCTGCAGACATTGACTAGAGTATAAGAGCCCTGAGGAAATAGAGGCACTCAGACATTTTGGTGGTTATTAGGGAACTGATTCTAGTCCTCAGATACCCAAAATACCACTATAGTCAGAATGGGTTCATGTGGGTGGCAGGTGATATCTGAAGTCTTCAGAGTCAATTTCACAATGGATCCTGAAAGGCTTTGAACTCAACTTGGGTTGTTTCCTCAGTCTCAGAATAAATGGTAGAAATAAGTCATAATTAGTAACTAGTAGGGTCACCATACTGACTCCCTGAGATCTAGTATATGGAAAAGGCCATGTCAGAGACTCTCCCCAACACCACCACAACCAACCAGACAGTAAATTTAAAGCAATAATGGATACCTAGAGGAATATCATATTAGTGCCACAGGAACTTGCCTGTTGTTTGGCTAGTGCAAATGCCAGATGGGTTTTGGAGAATGACTGTCTGTAGACCATCACAGATTAATCAGGTTGTGATTCCAATTGCAGCTGTAGTTATGGATATGGTATCTTTATCAGACTAAATCAGATAAAGCACTTGGCAGCCTATTAGGTTATTGACCATGCAATTACACCATCTCTCCCTGTTTGTATCAGATACATAATCATACACAGTATGACATCACATGGAGAGCAGTAATATGCTTCCACTGTCTTATCTCAATTCTATGTCCTTATCTCTGTCATAACATATTTGGGAGGGGATTTTTGATAGATCTGAGAACCTGTAAAACAAATGTCATTATAATAATTGTACCTAATGAGGAAGAAGCACTGTCACAGGTTGAATTTTGTTCCCCAAGAAGATATGCTCAAGTCCTAATCCCAGTTTTGTGAATGTAGTCATATTTAGAAATAAGGTCTTAGAAGGTGTCATTAGTTAAGATGAGGCCAAATTGGATTAGAGTGGGCTCTAATCCAACAACTGGTGCCCTTTTAAGAAGGAAGAAAATTTGGACACACACAGTCACAGGGGAAAAGCCACGTGAACAGGAAGCAGAGATTGGAGTTGTGCTGCCACAGTCCAAAGAATGCCAAGGATTGCCAGTACCCTTCTAAACCTAAGAAGAAGTAAGGAGAGATTCTCCTCTACAAGTTCCAGAGGAAGCATGGCTCTGCTGACACTTTGATTTCAGACTTCTAGCCTCCAGAACTGTGAGGCAATACATCTCGGTTATTTTAAGCCACCTAGTTTATGGCTAGGTGTTACAGAGTCCCTAGGAAACTAAGATAAACATCAAACACCCTAGAAGCCTTAGTAAGAACAATTCTACTAGAGTATGTGAGTTGACCCTGTGTAGGTCAGGGCCAATCACATTGTTTAAATACCTTGGGATCAAGTGGCCTGCAGCATATGAAGACATCTCCTCTAACGGGAAAAGACAATTGGCTGTACCCTGTATTACCCATCCCAAAGAAAGAAGCAGTGATTGATAGGCCTTTTAGGAATTGGAAGGGAATATACATCTTGACACTTGGACCTAATAAAGGTTGAACATGGGACCATAGGAAACCAACGGCTGATGAGCCCCAAACTACCCATCAACAGCTGGATGTTACCTGACCTATTGAATCATAATATTGGATGTGTTCAGCAAAATGCCAGTATAAAATAGAAATAATATAAACAAAATCAGGTCTGAGGAGGTCCAGAATATGTTATTAAATGACACAAACAGGTGACTCAAATGCTCTTGTTACCTGCCTTTCTGCTTTACCACTTCCCCTGCCCCCAACCTCCATAAACCTATACCTTTAGCCTTATGTAGATTTGTCTATGCAATTTAATGGAGAAGGAAAGAGCCAACATGGATCCGAACAATGTGATAACACCAGCCTGAAGTAAATTTCCTACATTAGACTCGGTGGCAGTTCTGGAAGACAGAAGTGAAGTGGAATCATCCTAGTGGCCAGAAGTCTATCCAGTGCATATGGATGTCTATTCTATAGAAGGGACAGCTTGAGATAAGCTTCTACAGTGATTCATGGGAAAGGCTAACATGTTGGTACACTAGTAAGTGAATTGAAAGAAGTGTTTTGCATGAATAAATGTTGGACAGGAGTTATAAAGATACTTCTTTGAACGGGCACAATATGTGAATATATTTATGGCCTATATAAGAGTCCATGAAGAAGCTTCTATTATGAAGAAATCTCTTAACATTTGAGTGGAAAATAGATTTGATTCATCCTTTGAACCATTTAAACTCTTTTTCCAGACATTCAAGTTTTTCTTCAATGCCTAGGGCAGCAAAGATGGTGGCAATTAATGGCATCATCAATATGAGCTTCCTCTCACCAAAGCTAGTTCTGGCTACCACCACTATGGAAAACATCAGAAACCAATATAGAGTTCCTGATATATCAACACTTTTTTTGGGGGGGAGGGGTTGGCCAGCTAACTGATGGCAGATTGATTATATCAGACTCCTTCCATCATATAGTGGCAGCTTTTTGTTCTTATAGGATAGAAATACATTCTAATTATTTGCTTTCTTTGTCTGAAATGCTTCTAATAGCCATTTCAGATTTACAGAAGGTGATACTTTTCATTAAGGTGTCTCACACAATGTTACCTTCAACCAGGAGATTCATTTTCCAATGAAGAAAGAATGACAATAGGAACACACACACATGGAATTTATTGACTTGACTATGTTCTGCAATACTCAGAAAATGTTTCCTCAATGGACTGTTGGAATTAGCTTTTAAAGGTTTATTTATGTTACCAGCTGAGAAGTAACATTTTGAGAGCAATCAATATATTGTATCATCACCCAAAAATGGGTTGAGGCAGGTATGGCCTTAATAATTGATACATCAAAGAACATCCTGGATGCACTTTTGTTTTCATCACTTTAACCATTGGTGTGATGTGTTTGGAGGTCCTTGTGTCCAAAGGAAAATTCTTCCACTAGAGAACACAAACACTGGTATTTGGACTATCCTCTGCTACTCATGCTTCTGAAGCAAATGACTGATCCCACTTACCAGAGAAAATGTAGTTGCTGCTAAACAACAACATTTAAAGAGAGCTATGTCTAAATCCTATGGGATTTATTACAGGGTGTCTTATTACTTCCTTGTTCAATGATCTGGTCAATAGAAAAATGTAATAAATCATTACAAACAGTATGTACCCCTAATAACAAGAGATCCTGTAGGAATGAAGATAAAGAGCCTAAACCAGTGAAGATGCTAGAAAAGTTTAAGGGGAACACAGAATTAGTCATGTAGCAAGGAGGCTGTATTATGAACTTGTCATGTTATCAGGGACAAGTTTGGGCTCTGTAACAGCTATTATTTCTGCTAATTGTCTTCCCTTCTTTTTCCTGATATCTTTTATGAAGAGTACAATTGATGGATAATATTTTAGGTTTCATGTGGAAACATAACCAAATTGACATCACCTCAGTATCTGAGGGGACTTTTTCAACCAAGAGGCAAGAAATGGATGCTGAGGGGGAGAAGAGGGAGAGTGTGCTGCATAATTGTTCTTTGCCTTTACAGATCCATGCTTTACCCTGTACTCTGGATGACTGATCTTTATGAACGGATCAATGGGATCCTTTGCTCTCCATCTTCCCATTTATTTTAGCCTATAGGTGGCAAAAGCAGGAATTCACATACAGTGGGGAGGGTGCAGCTGGGATATTTATCTCCACAGCTCTTCCTAACCAAGTTTCTGTGAATTGGTTGTTTTCCTCCACCAAGGACTACATCTCTGATGGAGCAGCTCCTACTTTCTCTGGATTTGGGTAGTAGCTCACTTCCCTCGCTCCGTCAAGAAAAGGGATGGTAATTGCTTCTTGCTGTTACTGAGTCAGGGGAAAATATACCAGTATTTTATGACTTCCCTCAACCTGCCCACACCTTTATTGAGCTCTCTTAAATTAACCTATTTGAGCAAGTTATCTGATTAAAGCCGGGATCATGCCTGATACAGTCAGGATGCCCTCAGCATGTGTGTTGCTTTAATGCAGGGCATTCTGTGGAGGGATAGCAAAAGTGACCACCAGGTTGTAGAGTT
>JAQZBX010000220.1:0-51471 GCA_029593785.1 Cabassous unicinctus
AAAAAAAAAAAAAGAACATGATAAAAGCTATAAACCTTTTTTTATTGTCTGCTTTTGGTAATAAAAAGCAGGAAAATAATATTTCCGTATTGTCCAAACATTTGCTTACAGGTAAACTTCTTTCAGCTTTGTGAAAATTAATGAAAGATTAATTATTATGTCTTAGATGCCTAAAACAATTTAGCTACCTTATCAATCTGCCTTTTGGGCAAATCACCTCAGGGACTCTTATGATTAACTAAAATGCATCACATAGGCAAATTTTGCCTGAACTTGTAGTTTACATTATTAATTCCACATAGAGCCTTCATTCTAAAATCAACCTACCAATGTTTTCTCATCTCTAACTAAGTATGCAACATTAATCAACTCTGAGGCAGCATGTTATGTGACATGACAGCAATGTGTCTACCATAACCAATCAGGTGAAACATCATTGTAAGGCAGGCGTTTTGAAGACAGAATGTTAAAAATTAATGAGCAAAAGAAGTAAAACATGTACACTTTCAACCTTTTTCTTTGAAGAATCCAAAACTCAGAAATATGAAAACTCAGATTTCTTCAAAGGAAGTTATCTAAATTTCAAATTGACTGTTTCAGATTGCTAAATTTTAGATAAAATTAAGTATCATGTACTCATGTGTCAATGTCTTTAAAAGTGAAAAATATTCCTTCTGTAATCTTTTTTATCTCAGTTCCTTCTTGCTTTCTATATACTAAGTTTTTCCTCATTCAATACACTCTTAACCTCTATCAACTACTCTAAACTTGTTACCCCTCAAAGACTTTATACCATTAGAAGTGCACGAAATAATTACATTACTTCTATTTAATATGAGATCCTGTCTCCCACAGTAAGAACCAATGATATCATTTACTGTTAATCTATTAGTAATAATAGATTGTTTTCTATTACGCATTACTCAGCCAAAGAGGTGCTGATGCAAAGTATCATAAATCTGTTGGCTTTTATAAAGGATGTTTATTTGGGGTAAAAGCTTACAGTTACAAGGCCCTAAAGAGTCCAACTCAAGGTTACTTCCTTACCATACTCTGTTGCCACATGTTGAAACAAGATGGTTGGTGACATCTATGAGGGTTCAGGCTTCCTCTTCCCTCTTAAGGCTCCCTGGGTCCAGCTTCTTCTGATCTCAGCTGTAAGCTGGCCCAGGGTTGCTTTTCTTCCCGGGACACGTGTCTTTCCAGGTTCAGCTGCTCTGTTTTCTTCACAAGGTCAGCTGTAAACTATAAGGTTAACCACCTGGGAACTTTTAAAAACCACATAGCTTCCCAGATCTATGCAAGATCTATTCGTTGGACTCTCCAGGTGAGTGAGGGTTCATGTGATACTGACAATAAACCAGGTTTCAAAAAGTCTACATTGGACAATATCTAGGTAATTCACCATGTTCACTTTTTGTCTTGGCTTCTTGGAAACTAGTCTTACAGCAATTTTTCTTGGAATATAGTTCTTTAATATAATTATTCTCTTTTTCTTTCCCCATTTATTTACTTGGCTCTTTGGATGCTTTTAATGAATTTCAACTTCAGAGGAAATGTTTATAATAACACTGCCCTTTGGGCCAAACATTTCCTGCAATCACGTTTAAACCTAAAAGAGTGAAAGATTATTGTGGGCTTTTAAAAGTTTCATCATCCAGATTTTATGGAGACTTTCTGAGAAATTGTTTGAAAAGCAATCTGGAAAACCATTGCTATTAAAATGACATGTACATAATTAAGTTCTTGTTTCCCCTACTGCCTCTTTGTTATGGGCACACCCAAGAGTAGATATTAGTGATAAGTAAATATAAGCAAGTAATTTTTCCACAGACATAAATAACCCAACTCCATATAAAGAACTCAACCATACATCCTCCTTTTTAGATTTGAGGACATTGTCTACATTATAGTGACCTTTGAATTAGGTTCAAAAAGTATAATTATTATAAATTTTTCTCCCTTCATTTCTATTTTTCCAAACAATTCCTTTAAAGAGCTACCAGCTATTTTGATATTGACTGAAAGAAATCAGACACAAAAGAATGACATTTACTGTATGACTACATTTTTGAAAAATTCAAAATAAATAATATTATTCTATGACCATGGAAGTCACAATAATGGCTATCTTCAGGGGAGAGAATAGCTGGGAGAGGAGAAATGAGGAAGGTGTTTAGAATGCTGGTAATATTCTGTATCTTGACTTGCAAGGCATTGCTATGGATTCATTTATTTGTAAAGATTCATTACATTTTACATATGACATCTTGTGTACTTCATTTTATGAATATAGTATTTTAATAAAACAAACTCAAGTAGAAGCAGACAGATATTTTTTAAATAGTGTCTTTGACCCTTGCTCTTTCCTCTCAACAAATCAAATATTCACCAACAATTGCTTTAATGACTTTTTTTGGTAATTTCTGTTTATCCAAATATTTTCCAGTTTTAGTACCAGTGAAGTCCTAAGACTTTGGATAAATTTCTATTTTAATCTACCAAAGCCTGGAATAATTGATATCTTTTCTCTAAACTTATAAAACAAAAATGTCTCGATCAATTATTTTATCCCTTAACCATCGGTTGTACTATTTTAATACGTAGTTTCCTCTAACCTGAAACCATATAACTCCAAAATAGAATATCTCCAAAACAGTTAACATAATTGTAAGGACACAGTAGACAGTTAGTAAATACTTATTAGATTAATAGTCTATGAATAGCAATTTATAAACTCTAAATTATGGCCAAATCTTTTCATAAGAGCTCTTGTAAAGTTGTTTACTCCTTGAAAAAGGTAAGTGCATACATGCACACAATCATACACACATACAAACATACACCTATACATACATACATATATGCAAACATACATACATATATAAATGAATATGACAAAAACCAAACAATGTCTATCATTGTATTGCCTTTAAAAATTCATGTGTAGGATAATCCACTTGCAGTTAGGTAATAGAAAATTATGAAAGACATTTACATCAATTGAAACTACAATTAACAATGAATAAAATAGTCATACCTTTCTTTAAAGCTCTCAAAGGGTTGTGGGCATAAAATAATCAAATAAACTCAGAAGGGATAAGTCTTTCTTAAGTGAGCAAAGAATGGAAGATGCTTTCATATCTGGGGCCAGTTATTGGGATTGGGAGAAGGAAAACACAAGAAACAAGCCTGCCAAAGTAGTCTTTGTTTGGAGTGTGAAGGAAGGAGGAGGAAGGGAAGATATATTACATACATGAGAGAAATGATAAGAATAAAAGCTGGCCTCATTAGATAAAATGGAGCCAGAAGACAATAGAACATCAGTAAAGTGCTGAAAGAAGAAAAAACTGTCAACCCAGATATCTAAATACAGTGAAAATGACCTTCAAAAATGAAAAGGAAAAAAAGATGTTTACTAACAAAACTGTCATACCCTATAAAATTTGCTAGAAAAACTTCAGGTCAAGAAAGAAATGCTCTCAGTTGGAAATTTAGACATACAGGGGAAAAGGATGAGCACTAGAACTGGAAAATATATGGGTAAATATAAAAGGAAAATTTACTTTTTTCCTTATATTATGAAGCCCATTTGTTATTTAAAGTAAAAATAATAATGATGGATTGAGGTGTTTATAATATATGTCTTACTAAAATGCAAAACAGCAATAACACAAAGAGCACAATAAATATAAATTGCATTATACTGTTTTAAAGTTACATATTATATGGGAGGTGGAGTAATATTAAGTCAAAGTATAATTTGAAGAAAGTATATATCGTCATGTATAGAACTAATCAAATAATGCAAACACAGCACAGCAAAAATACCCATAGAAAAGATAAAATACAAAAAAAATACTTTTTCCAAAAGAAGACAGAAAAGTAGAAAAATAAAGAAGATGTGAATATTCTCACTGTCCTGATTTTGTGATAATCAGGGTAGGTTAAACATTCGCTATATTAGAAACCACTCATGTGTCCCCAGACCTAGTTTTTCTCCCTAGGTCTGGTTTTTAGAATGCTAGGGATAAACTAAGACTGATTTATTATATGACCACCCTGTATGGGAAAAAACTAACTCTAGGTATCTTTGGTCAACCTTAAGAGATATAGCAGGGGTACAGATGTGGCTCAAATGGTTGGACATCGGTTTCCCATATGGAGGGACCTGGGCTCGATCCCTGGTACCTCCCAGTAAAAATTAAATAAAGAAAAATATAGAAGGTGTGTGGGCCACCAGTGTGTGGGTGTGCCGTCAGGCCCTGCAAGCAGGTGAGTCCCCCAGACCCCGTGCGTGGGTGCACTGCCAGGCCCCGCAAGCAAGTGAGCCGTCAGGTCCCATGCGCGGGTGCACCATCAGGTCCCATGAATGGGTGCGCCACCAGGCCCCGTGTGAGCCACCAGGCCCCGTGTGTGGGTGCGCCACCAGGTCCTGCAAACGAGTGAGCCACCAGGCCCTGGGAGAGCCACCAGGCCCCACGAGCAGGTGAGCCGCCAGGCCTCGGGTGAGCCACCAGGCCCTGATTGAGCTGCCAGGCCCCATGTGCGGGTGCGCCGTCAGGCCACAGGTGAGCTTCCAGGCCCCAGTTGAGCTGCCAGTCCCCATGCGTGGGTGCGCCGCCACGCCCCAGGTGAGCCACCAGGCCCAGTGCGCGTGTGCACCGCCAGGCCCTGTGTGAGCCACCAGGTACCGCAAGCCATGCAGCAAGATGATGATGTAACAAGAGAGTGACACAAGGGAGAGCCAAGACAAGACAGGAAATGGACACAGAGAGTTGCCCAGCAAATGGACACAGAAATAGCAAAAACAGGGAGGGGGGTGGGGATAAAAATGGATAAAAGTAAATAAATAAATCCTTAAAAAAATGTTTAGGGGAGGAAGATATGGACTATAGTTAGTAGTAATACTTTCATGATATTCTTTCATGATTTGTTAACAGATGTTTCACAACAATGCAGGGTGTTTGTGGGGGAGGGTGATGTGTGGGATCCCTGCATGATGTTATGCATGTTTGTTTTGTAAGTTCACGATGTTTACTGAACACTTATAGTTTATGTATGTTCATGGATGAATGAAACACTTCAATAAATTGTTTTTTTAAAAAAAGAAGAAAGATCAGAGGAAACAATGTGTAACTAGGAGAAAGATATTATACTTTAACTCTACCTTATTAATAATTAAATTAAATATAAAAGGCCTAATATTCCAATTAAAAGTTAAAGATTTTCAGACTGAATAAAATAAAAATTAAATAAAAATAAATATACTGTATTCCTATAAGAGACACATTTAAAATATAAAAAAGATAGTAAGTAAAATATGATAAAAGCTAAGTCACACAAAACTAATCACAAAAATGTTGGTAGGCTATATATAAAAGGAAGTATAATGCAAAAATAAAGAACATTATTTCACAATTAGAAATGGGTCTTCTCTTCAAAATGAAACAAAACAAACTCAATAATCCTAAAATTGACAGAGCAAAAGAAAGAAATAGAAAACCCACAATCACAGTTGGAGAGTTTAACACCCCTCTTTCAGTAATTGATAGAACAAAAGGCAATAATTCAAAAAGGATATAGAAGGTTAAAACAATACTATAAATCGACTTGTGATAATTTATTTTTTTAGGATGGTAGAGCAATGAAAGAAAATACACATATTTTGAAGTACACATTGTACATTCAATAGGAATCAGGAGTAGGGTATCTTTTTATTAAAGGGTCAAATAAATATTTTAGGCTTTGCAAGGCATACTATCCCTGTTGCAACTATTCAACTCTGCCACAGTAGTGTATAAGCAGCCATAGACAATATTTAAATTAGTCAGTGTGGAAAAAGCAGCCACTCCATGGGCCATAGTTTGCCAATTCTGATATTGACTATATGCCTGGACCATAGAACAAGTTTTACTAAGTTCGAGATAGGATCTACTAGAAATACATCAACTAAGAGAATTCATTTACATGTTTTTATATGGATATATGCTTTCTTTTCTCAGGTAAATACCTGGTAGGGGAAGGCCTTGGTCATATTGTGGATGTACATTAAACTTTAAATATAACTGGCAACCTTCTTTTCAAATTGGTTGTACCATTTGTGGTAGGTTGAAGCTGTATGTAACCAAGAAAAACATGTCCTTAAATTTAATCCATTCCTGTGGGTGTAAGTTCACTGTAAGTAGGACCTTTTGATGAGGCTACTTCAGTTATGGTGAGACCAACCTCATTCAGGATGCAACTTTATCCTATACCTGGAGTCCTTTATAAACAGAATGAATATTGAGGTAAGGAAAAAAAAAAACAAAAAAACATGGAAGCAAGAAGCTGAAAGCAACAAAATGCGGAAGAAAAGGGAGACACCAGCAGACACCACCATGTGCCTTGGCATGTGGCAGAGGAGCCAAGGGTCACCAGCAGCCAGTCTTTGGAAAGTAAGCATCACCTTGATGATTCCTTGATTAGGACATTTTCTTGGCCTCAAACTGTAAGCTAATAAATTCCCATTGCTTAAGTCAGGCCATTTCATGATATCTGCTTTGAGCAGCCTAGGACACTAAAACAGATGTTTGTACTGAGAGTGGGTTTTTGCTATTGCAAAAATAAAAATTGTGGAAATGGCTTTGGAATTGGGTAATGGGTAGAGGCTGGAGGAATGTTAGGTGCTTGGTAGGAAAAGCCTAGATTGATTTGAAGAGACTGTTGGTAGAAATGTGGATGCTAAAGCTTTTTCTGATGAAGACTTAGAAGAAAATGATGAATGTGTTATTGGAAACTTGATGAAAGGTGATTCTTGTTTTAATGTGGCAGAGAACTTGGCAAAATTGAGTTCTGATATCAGATGGAAGGCAGAATTTGAAAGTGATGAACTTGGATATTTAGCTGAGGAGTTTTCCAAAGTAAGTGTGGAAAGTGCAGCCTTGTTTCTCCTTGTGGCTTATAGTAAAATTTGAGAGGAAAGGCATAAGCTGATACCTCAACTCCTGGGTACAAGGAAATCAAAAATTGATGGGGGAAGGGGGTGTGGCTCAATCGATAGAGCTCCCGTTTACCATATGGGAGGCCCCGGGTTTGCTTCCCGGGGCCTCCTTGTGAGGGCAGGCCGGCCCACGCGGCGTGGTGGGCTAATGCAGCAAGACCTCACAGCAAGGGGGAGATAAGCAGACACAGAAAAACCACACAGCAAATGGACACAGCAAACACAAGCAGCAAGCGGGGGAGGGATAAATAAATAAACAAATAAATCTTTAAAAAAAAAAAAAATTGATGGTATAGAAAATTCTGAGTTTCTGGAAAGTGAGTCCCCAGAGAATAGTGTTCCATGTGAGGGTTTAACTGAACATGGAACCAATCAGCCATTTCAGTACAAGTCAGGATTGGAGGTGCAGTTATCCAGGAAGGATCTGTGGAAAATCCTACCATCTGATGGTTTGGACCTCTGTGTACTACATGCAAAACTGACAAGTTTTTTTGCAAGATCTTTATGAAAGGAACTACTTCCAGCCTGGACTAGAAGGGAAAGAAAAGGGACAGACTGATGGAAAGATCACTTTAAGGGTAAACTATGGAATCTGAGTCTGGACCAAAAACATCTTTTCAGGTCAAGAGAATGGGCCCACCCATCTCTGTGGAAGGGGTGAATCTGTTCCAGTAATTAGAGAGAATGGGCCTTCCACCTTGTTGTTCAAGAAGAGTGCTACCATACCAGTGTTCTCAGAGGTTGGAATCTGTGCCCTGGGGATTGCAGAGAGTCTGGCCATCACTCCAATGCTTGGAGAGGGTGGAGCCTTCATCCCAGTGTTCAGGAAAAGCATGGATACTGTGCAAGCACTTGGAAAGCATGGCACTGCCTCTCTATCAGGACCAGAGGACAAACCATTGTTTCATAGATAACTCTCAGAACGTGAAATCTAACGGAACATGCCCTGCTGGGTTTCTGAATTGTTTGAGACCTATGACCTCTCTTTCCCTTCTAATTTCTCCCTATGGGGATGGGAATGTTTATCCTATGACTGTCCCTCCATTATATATTGGAAGCAGATAACTTGTTCTCTAGGTTTCACAGGTCCACAGATGGAGTGGAATTATGCCTCAGGACAGATGACACCTTTAGCCAATTTTGATGAGACTTTGTTTTCAACATTGTTACTGAAATGACTTAAAGCTTTTAGGATATTGTGATAAAATGAATTTATTTTTCATGTAAAACAAATATGACTTTTTGGGGTCCTGAGGGTGGAGTGTGGTGGTTTGAATCTGTATTTACCCCAGAAAAACATGTTCTTAAAGTTAATCCATCTGAGGTATAAACTCAATGTAAGTAGGACCTTTTGATGTGGCTACCTCAGTTAAGGTGTGACAAACCTCATTCAGGATGGGTTTTAATCCTCTTACTTGAGTCTTTTATAAATGGAATGAATTCAGAGAGAGAGAAAAAAGCCATGAAGAAGCTGTAAGTAGAGGAACCTGGAAGAGAAGGAAGAGACCAGCAAATGCTGCCATGTGCCATGCCAAGGATCACCAGCTGCCATTCTTTGGGAAGAAAGCATCACCTTGATGATTCCTTGATTAGGACATTTACTTGGCCTCAAAACTGTAAGCTAATAAATTCTCATTATTTAAGCCAACCCATTTCATGGTATCTGTTTTGAGCTGCCTAGGAAACTAAAACATCATTTTAAATTTCCAACAGCAGTGTATGAAATTTCCAGATCGTCCAGATCCTAAGCAACATACGGTACAGTCAGTCTTTTAATATTTATCCATTTTAATAGGCATGTAGTGGCATCTACTTGTAGTGTTAATTTGCATTTCCCTAATGACTAATGATGTTCAGCTTCTTCTTATGATCTTATTTACCATCTGTATATCTTCTTTGATCAGTGTCCAAATCATTTACCCATTTTTAATTAGTTTTTTCTTATTATTGTGTTTTGATGTATAATTTACAAATAATTTCTCCCAGTATGAGGTTTGTCTTTCATTCTCTTTTCATTTTATTTCTTCTTCTGAAGATCAGAAATGATAAATTTTGATAAAGTCCAATTTATCAATTTGTTCTTTTCATATTGTGTCTAAGAAATATTTGCCTGACCACAAATCACCAAGATTTTCTCTAATTTTTAAATAATAGATATGGTAAATTGCATTATAGCCCCTGTAAAAAGCATGTTCTTAATCTTAATTCCATTCCTGTGGGTGTGAACCATTTTGAAGATGTTATTTTTAATTAAAATGTGGTCAATTGAATCAGGATGGATTTCAATCCTAATACTGGAGGCCTTATAAAAAAGAAAACCACAGAGAGAAGCCTAAAGCTAGAAGTGAACAGAGATAAAAGAAAGTTAAACTTCAAACCATGTGAAAATGATATATAAAAAATATCACCATTTGAAGGCATTCCTTCTAGGGAATTTTTATTTACAATCCATATTTGACCATTTGATACCTATTGACACTTTTCTTAGATCCACTGTGCTTTAAATACCATGTTCAGAGCAGACTTTTATATTTCCCATATTTTGAGGTTGTCATGAATACAAGGAAGCGTATGTCTCTCACTTACTTTTTAGGATATAGTCCTCTGAGGATACAACTAAAATTAGCTCAAGTTTACACAAATATGTTTTCTCTTGGGATTCAATATTTTGTACATTATTTATTGTTTTCTCTTTATGTAAGACCAAAAATGAAATATTGTTTATTTTTCATTTGAGACTGACAATGAAAACTAGATGCCTAACTCAGGGTCTTGGGAAATCCACTGACAATTACTTTCACTAAAATTGCTGTTCATCCAGAATATTTCACTTTCCTAGATGCCTAGGGGTTGACCTATAAGCACTTTTGGCTTATAGGCCAACTTGCCCATTATCTTTGCTGAATGTAGCCCCCAAAACCAAAATTTCATCATGTTTATTCTCCAAGTTTGATGTGCCTATAACTCTGATATTGTAAAGCATCAGTTAGTAGTGTTGTTGGAAAAGAAAGGGTAATTAAATTATAGTTGTTGAAGTTAAAATCTTCTACCATAGCAAAGACAGGAATTTTAATGTTGCAAACACAAAACCATTCTACTTCTTAGGCTTTAAAACTAAACCATGTCATTCTAAAAGTGCATAATATATAAAGTATTGTTTGTTGTTTATTGAATTTAAAAACTAATTCAAGCAAGCACAATGAATGAGCACAAATACTATTTGTGAATTGCTGTCATTTGGTTGCTTAAATAATGATACCCATTCTTTGCCTACTCAAGATTATTTTGTGCAAATTAATTGTACTCACTGAAATAACTGTTAATTTGAGGAAGTGATATTTATCTTTAAAAATATTTAGAGAGTTTGATAAGATGTTTTTAGTAGAGAACCTACCACATAAGAAGCAGGTCAATACATGGCCATTTTCTTCTCTCTCTTTTGCCCACAGATTTTTCCTGCTCTGGGGTATCCTACCTTCCTATTCTTGAAGTTTCTTGTACTCTAAGCTTCTCAAGCTTACAATTAAGAATCAGGTGAAATATGGGGGCATTTTCGGGACTTGGGAATTGTCCTGAATGACATTACATGACAGATACAGGCCATTACATATCTTGCCATGACCTACAAAATTGTGCAGGAAAGAGTGTAAACTACAATGTAAACTATAATCCATGCTTAGTGGCAATGCTCCAAAATGTTTTCATCAGTTGTAGCGAATGTACCACACTACTGAAGGATGTTGTTAATGTGGGAAAATGTGGGAGGAGTAGGGAGCAGGGCATATGGGAATCCCCTATATTTTATGTAACATTTATGTAATCTAAATATCTTTTAAATATATATATATATATATTTTTTTTTAAAGAATCTAAATGCATTGAAGTGTGAATAAATAATTAGTAAACCAAAAGTGCTCTTTTAAGAGCAACTACATGTTACGTTAAAGGAGTGATTTTTCCTATTGTGGGGCTTAAAGAGTCTGCATATATCTTACTTATCTTTGATGCATAGTATCCAACTCAGTATGTAGCTCTTAATAAATGATTGATTAGAAAAGAATGACTTAATGAATAAGGATATTCTTCATGGAATTGGGGGTACAGGGCTATCCAGAAGTTGTCAAAAGCATATGATTAATGTATTCCCTGCTAGTGAATGACACATGCAGATATCACAAAGGATTTATGGATTTCATAGGTTCAATACTATGTTCCACTGCTGCAATATTAGTTTGGTTCTACCTAAAAATTATAGTCTTTGGTGTCTGATGAAAATACCACAGAGGTGAGCCATTTGCATTTAGCAAAACCTCGGTATTTTGTTTCAATTTTAACTTTTTTTTTTTTTTCATGAAATAAATGTAAACTAAATCTCTAAATTATATTCTTAATTTGTTTGTTTGTGGTGCTTTCAAAATATGTCACAGTGTTGGGGATGATTCATATACATAAACATTTCCTAGCAAAGTAAATTTGAGATGATCATTACACAATCATCCTATTTTTAAGATCCACAAAAATATGAGCATATTACAAGATTTAAGAAATTTTCAAGAATATATATAAATTTATAAGACATGATTTTCCATTAAAAAATCCCTGATTACATTCTAACATTATCCTTATTGAAATGTCAGCTATATTGGCATAATTCAAACTCTGGAAAAACAGGAACTCCAAGTCCTGAGCGAGCCTGGTAGGTCTGAACTCAACATGGAGTGGAGCAGGAATTCTCAAGGCTATCAAAGAATGAAGATTACCTTGTTCTAAGACATGACCATCTACGGACAAAATGAGAACCAAAAGGCAGTTATGAGAGAGGAGTGGCTCACGTGATTGGGTGCCTCCCTCCCACATGAAGTTCCGGTCAGGTTCCCTGTGCCTCCTAAAAAGAAGACGAACAGAGTGACAGTGAGTGCAAATAGTGGGTGTGGAGGGGTGAGAGGGGTAGGAGGAAATAAATAAAAATAAATCTTTTTTTAAAAAAAAGGCAATTATGAAGTCCATCTGAGCTGTCCACTGAAAGAAATGATGTATGGAAAGAGAATTTTTATATTTATAAAGCAAACATTCTTCATTCTTTCGATGATATTCATTGTAGGCTTACTCCATATTCTATCCTTTACTAGGCACTGGGGGTGCAGCAGTGAGTAAGAGATATTATCCATGATGCCATGGAGTTTAAGGTCTTTCCTGAGTTAGGGGTTTTAAGAGAAGAAGGTTAAGAGAGAGAGATTTGTGTAGAAAGAATAGCATACACAACATTGAAGAAATGAGAGGAACTGAAAGAAATGTAAAAGATCAAAAAGAGAAGTCAAAGATGAGCCTGAAATTGTAAGATCTCATGACAATACCTAATTTGGTAGATAATATGTTATATAATATGCCAATTTTACGGGAAAAGATCATACTTTACAGTGTTTTGTTTTTATCACTGTGTTTATAAATGTTAAACTTTTAAATTATCATATGGAGCTTGTGATGATACTGCTGCCTGTGGAAATGGAACCAAATGAATCATAACTATCAAATGGCACTATTGTCACATAAAGGAAATAATTTTCTGTACTTGCTTTAAAGAGTTTTGGATTATTTATTACTCTTGCCAAAGCATATTCAGACACTTTCATCTTTCAATATCTTTCAAAATCAGGCTTTATTTAGTACAAAGAAATAAAGGAAAGGGAGAGGGAGAAGGAGAGCGAGAAGAAGAAAAGTGATACTTCTAGATTTATTCCCATCTAAGAAGGACCCTTACACACTAGCCTAGAAAACTTAAAAAAAAAAAAAAACCAGGAACATATTCAGAATAACTCTAAAGATATTTAACATAATTTTTGGCCCACTGACTCTTGTGGTAGTTTTTAGGCCTATGCTCACACACTCAGTCTTTGGTTGAATTTAATTTATAACCTGGTTTTTCTTACCTCCATAGTGTTGACGCCTCCTTTTTTCCCTCATAGTGGCCTATTTGCAAGATGGCAACAAGGCTGAAATTTAGGTCAGCTATTATCAGGCATGTAATATAACTTACGCAAAGAGTACATAATAAAATTTTAGCATCACTATAAAACAATAAACATGCACTCCTCTGTGGTAGAAACCATCTTCATTCTTCTTTTAACTCCCTATACCTCTTGGTATATTGTTGAATTCACAGACTATCTTTAAATGTTTTGCTGACATAAGAAGTATATATATTAGATAGCAAATTGGCCAAAATTTTCACCCCTTCCTGTATCTTTTCCCTTTGCTATGTGACTTTGTAGAGCTTTCTCATTCTGACTGTAGGCCTAGCAATGAAGACTGCTTTAGACAGTAGGATGTTAGCAAATGTACAAGGAGAAGCTTGAAAAGTGCTTGCACATTTAAGATCACCCTCATTTGCTCTTGTGTGTTACCTCCATGCAAATATGCCAGGAATAGCCAAAACAAGCCCAGGCTTATCTCAAAAGAACCTAAATCTGGGAGTAAAGCTAACCTTTCCAGTCACTCCAGCCAAAGGCAGCCTAGATCAGCCAATGGCCTGCCAAATTCTAGAATTTTAAGCAAGCCCAGTCAATATCACCAGAACCACCTTGCCAATCCCCAGCTGACTCCAGATGTGTAAGCAGTCAATGCTTATTGTTCTATGCTGATGAGGTTTTGTAGTGGTTTGTTACTTAGCATTATTGTGGCAATTACTCATACAGGGACAAAGACATTCTTGCATATTTTTTCTCTTGCTATGGATATAGAAAAAAGTAAGGGCTTTCTGATAGAAGAGATGAAACATCTTCTTGTTTTGAAAGATTTATTTGTTTTTAAAAGATAGGTCTAACTTAATGTTTATGTATTAATATTACATTTTAAGGTATTTCCTGAAGTGTCAACAAAATAGTAAATATTCAAAATGGTGAGGAACATGCAAACATTTCAGATGAGGACAGGTTGAAGAACAAAGGAATGGAAATCTAGCCAAGGAAAAGAGTTAGAGGGTTGCCAAGATATATAGAGTTTTCTGAAAATAGACTTAAAGAAGTGATAATTGGAGTTTTCAAACTCTGTTGCTGATTTGAGAGAGCAGAATAGGGGCAAACCTATGCATATGTGTATGATGGAGAGATAGAAGTCAGGTGTTTACAAGGAAGTACTCCTTTTGAGCTGCTTAACAATAAAGACCCTCAGAAATTCAGTATACTAGGGTGCTTACCAAAATCAGGATAATAGAAGACTATGTACTTATTTGATGTCTATTTGCCATAAAAGAATTGCAAATATGAAACTTTCCTAGATTTTCAAGTGAGAAAAATCATGAGAGTCACATTCTTCTTTCTACATAAGCAGTACTTTGTCATGGAAATCTGGTTTTAATGGAAGGCATCTGGATAAGGTATTTGTATGGGGTAGTCGGGGAAGGAGCTCATGAACTTTGGGGAGTGAGGTAAGAGGAGATGAGGTAATAGGGATTAAATCCCTACCTAAACTATTTTTTGGCAGTTCGAATTCTTATGATACATGCATTCCACTTCAAGTGAATGCTTTTAATAGTGGCAAAATTAGTGTATTCTAATTTGTCTATTATCAATAAGGATATTTAACATAACTCTTTTCTAAAATTTATTTATTTTTAATTATGGTAAAATATACATAACATAAAATCATTTTAAGTGAACAATTCTTTGGCATTAAGTACATTGACAATATTGTATAACTTTTACCACTATTTCCAGACTATTTTCATCATCCCAAACCAAAACTCATATTCATTTAACAATTCTCAGTCCTCCTTTCCCCCACCCCTGGTAATCACTGTTTTGTTATCTGTCTCTATGAATTTGGTTATTGCAACTATTTCATAAAAAAGAAATCATACAGTATTTGTCCTTTTCTGTCTAGCTTATTTCACTCAACATGATGTCTTCAAAGATCATCCATTTTGTAGCATGTACTAGCACTTCACTTCTTTTTACAGCTGGAAAATATTCCACTGCATGGTTATACCACATTTTGTTTATCCATTCATCTTTTTTTTTTCCAGGAGGTACCAACGATTGAACCTGGGACCTCATACATGTGAAGCAGGCACTCAACCACTGACCTAAACCTGCTTCCCTATCCATTCATCTTTTGATGGATACTCAGATTGCTTCCACCTTTTGGCTATTGTGAATAATGATGTGATGAACTGGTGTACAAATATATGTCCAAGTCCCTGCTTTCAATTCTTTTGGGTATATACCTAGGAAAGGAATTACCAGGTCATATGGTAATTCTATGCTTAATTTTCTGAGGAACTGCCTAAATGCTTTCTACAATGGCTAACCTATTTTATATTCCCACCAACAATGTATGAGTGTTCCTATGTTCCACATCCTTGCCAACACATTTTCAATTTTTTAGATAATAGCCACCCTAGTGGGTATGAAATAGTAGCTCATTATAGTTTTAATTTGTTTTTCTCTAATGGCTAATGATATTAAGTCTGTTTTAATATACTTATTGGCCACTTGAATATATACTTCAGAGAAATGTCTATTCAAATCCTTGAACCATGTTTTAATTAGGTTATCTTTTTGTTGTTGAGTTGTAGGACTTCTTTATATATTCTGGATATTAAACCCTTATCAGATATATGTTTTCCAAATATTTTCTTCCATTCTGTAGGTTGTCTTTTCACTTTCTTGAAGATGTCCTTTGATGCACAAAAGTTTTTAATTTTGATGAAGCCCATTTTATCTATTTTTAATTTTGTATTGTGTTTGTGTGTATGTGCACGTTTTTTGGTGTAAAATCTAAAAGGCCATTGCCTGCTACAAGGTCCTAAAGATATTTCCCTATGTTTTCTCATAAGACTGTTACAGTAATAGTTCTTATAATCAAGTCATTGACCCATTTTTAATTAATTTTTGTATCTGGTGAAAAGTAGATCTTAGGACATGCTTATTTACTTTCAAGTTTCATAAACATTTGATAGCAGATTAAATACCTCTCTATTCCTTAGACATCTTTCTGGATCTCAAAAAGGGGAGGAGATAGCCTTCTCTAGCTGTCTTGAGTCCAATGGCCTGGAATAAGACCATGGTAAGGAATGATAGGACTGGAGAGGCCCTGCTGAGAGCCTCAAAAATCATATTGCTCCAGGTAGAAGGAAAGCAGTACATTTCCCTGAGGTAATTATAAGGCTATAGGAGTTACTGATGGTGAGCCAGTATGGATCTTAAAAATAGATCTTAAAATCATGTTAAAGGGATGCACTTGAGCATCACCAAGAGTACAAAAAAGGATGATGGATAGATTGACAAGAGCCAGTATGAAAAGGTGGCAGTGAATAAACACTATATAGGGGTATTTTTACCCCTCTGGGAATGCCACCACAGAATGACTGTGGACATATTCCTTCATGAAATATCACCCTGCCACCAAAAGCCCAGGAACACAGGGTTTATCACAAAAATAAGATGGGGAGACAAAATCCTGAATTTGACTAATCTTAACCCTGATATATACTGTAATCTCAGTGAATTTCCTTGGAAGTGGGTTTCTTCAGAAGAGAGTAGATCAAATTTTCTGGCATCAGGTAGAATAGTGGCCCAAGATAGAGATTAAGCTTGATTTTCAGAAAACTTTAAAGAGTAATATATATATTTTTGCCATTACTGAATTTTTGGGTTGTAAAAACGGTCAAATATTTTATGTTGTATTTTTAATATAACAAAGTTCTAGAAATTTATATACCCATTTCTAGAAAATAATACATTTAGATTATTGGCCTGTGATATTAAAAATAATAGAAATTTATTGCTTTCTGTTTCTTGATTTTTATAATATTCTTCACAGAATCAACACTATTAAACATAACTGAAGGAGTATGTAATAATCACCCAAATCCATCCTTTCAATTTATCATCCATTTACTTTTCAGTGTCTTTCATTTTCTCCATTTGCAATAAGGAAAGAAGAGAATAAAAATGAAATTATTAAAGTTTAAAAGAAAGAATTTTAAAGGAAAAAATTTAAAAGAAATGGAAGCTTTAATCATGGATGAATGAAAGTTGCCAGAGAAATTAAAGGGCTTTATCCATATAATGAAATGTGTTGAATATTTCAGCTGCAAGTATCAGAAAGCCCAAATCAAAATATCTTGAAACAATAAGGGTATTTATTACTTCACAAAACAATAAGTACTATTTTAGAACAGCTCTAGGAATATTTAGTGTGACAATGACATCATCAAAGAAAAAGGTTATTTCTATCTCCCTTTTCCATCAGCGTGTCGGTTTAGCTCATCTGAAAAATGGAAGATGACCATTGCTGTCCAGGGCATTTCCTACAGAAATGATCAGTACCTCTTGTTAAAAACGGGAAACCATTTCTCTCTTCTTTCTTCCTTTCAATTTTCTCTCTTTCTCTCTCTCTCTCTCTCTCTCTCTCTCTCTCTCTCTCTCTCTCTCCTCTATCTTTAATAGAAATCTTGCCCAGAAACCCTTTGGTAGATTAGGCCACATGCTTCTACCTAAAGCACAGAAGGAATGAAATGGAATTGAAATATCATCATTGGCTTTGACCAAACAAGATGTTCCAACCCCTGGGGTTGGGAACAAGATCACTTTCCTTCAAAATATAACATGGGAAAAATATTAGGGGTGGGGAGGCATAGGAGTGGACAATGGTTGGTTGGGAGATAATTAACAATACTGTGTTCTTCAACTTGAGAAGAATAAAGACTACTGCAAGATTTTGTTGTATAAACAAATGCAGGTAAAACGTATCCTATATTTAATGATTCTTTGGGGAGGAACTAGAATAAGAGTAGAAATCGTGTAAAATACCAAGAAAAAATACCAGCTCTGGGTTTGGATTATCAGATAAAAATGTGTATTTTACATTCTCTCTGGAAAGTATAGGGAAAGCAACTAGTTCGTGTGGCTATAGAAAAATGAGGTGCATAGCCATTTCTAGCTGCTGTTTTTCTAACAATCTAAAATGACAGGAATTTGAAGAAAATGTTGACAATCAGTAGTCACATAAAACAAAAACCCATAGAGTTAACAGAGCTATAAGTTTGTTAAAATCCTTTCTAAACTGGATGATTTGAACTTACTAAATCAAATAACCAAAAAAAAAAAATTTTTTTTTAAACTAACTAAAACAGTAATGAACTTAAATTTTCATTCACCAACATATTTCATTTTCAAAAGGGATAAAAATTTGGCTTCAATTTTTTTGCATTTTAAGACAAAGTAATTACTTTGTATATTAAAGTGTTTAGGGATGATGCATACCAACAATAGAGTAATTAATAGATAATTGATAACTTGAAGATTATCTTAGAAGTGACCATATTCTAACATGACTTCTCTAAGCTTTTGAGCTGTTATATATCAGAAAAACATGTCTGGAGTTAAATTGGGAACTGAGTTATCTAACAAAAAGGTCACTTATCACCAATAGAATTTCTCCTGTTGGCATGTCTTGTCACCTGAAGAAAATTATCTGGCAAAAAAAGAAAACCACCTAGAAACTGCTACTGTACCATGAAAATAATATACTGTATACTTAACTTTAAAAACTTGCTTTCTTACTTACTGTTTTTACTATGATTTCCAAGTAGAATCTAATTTCATTTAAAGCCTATTAGGAGAATTGTGTTGAGTACTGAAATGTAGCATTCCTGAGTAACCAGGCATGAGTGCAACTCCAGTGGCTGTTTAGTAGCAGGAAAATAAAGTATAGTGTATTGTAGAATCACAACTAAATTAGCTAACGCTTATGATATACAAGTGATAATAATAATTTTGTTTGTTTACTAGTAGAAAAAAATTATATCAAGGTGGGACAGTTTGAAGTTATTTTATAAATCCAAAAATAAAAGATTATGTTCTTAAACTAATATATTCCTGTGGGTGAGCAACACTTTTGATTGGACTTCATCATTGAGGCATGAGGCAGCTTGGGTCTCCACCCTCTTGCTGGGTCTGATATAAAGGAAGACAGAGAAAAAGGAAGCCACCATATTTAATCCTGCCATGTGAGTGAAAGAACTCTAGTTTTGCCCACAGCTGACCTGCAAGGAGAGAAGCCCTGAAAAGGCTCAAAGAGCTGAGGCTCAGGGAGAGATAAGCCATATGACTGATAGTTTGCAGCTGATCTCAGGAAGAAGACAGAGGAGGCCTGGAAAGAGACAAGCCCTGTGCTTGGATGCCCACATCTGAGCTCTAGGAGACAGTAGATTCTGGAGGGGAAGGCTGAAACCTTGGCAGAGGTTGGTGGCCATCTTGTTTCATGACATAGCCTGACAACAGTATCAACAGGAGCTGACTTTGGGGAGAAGACACCTCTGATGGTGCCTTGATTTGACATTTCATGGCCTCAGAACTGTAAATTTTTACCTCAAATAAATCCCCTTTCTAAAAGCTAACTCATTTCTGGTACTTTGCATCAGCAGCCCTTTGGCAAACTAAAACACAGGGAAATCAGTGTTTAGGCTAGTGCATTTTGTAAGAATATATAAGCAAAACCCTTTATATGATTGGGCAGGGGGGAGACTAAGCAGGTATAGGTATGTACCTCAACTGTCAGGTAAGGTCATAGCAGCTAGGAAACCCACACAATGGGTTGGCTTAAACAATGGGAATTTATTGTCTCAAGGTTTTGGGGGCTGGAAGATTTGTTTCCTCCAGGAGTGGGTATAGTATACTGGCTGGCTGGCAATCCTTGGGTTCCTTGGCTTTCCCTGTGGGGTTCATATGGGGAGGATATATAATTCAACCTCCCACAGGGGACATATTCCTTTTAAAAGTTCCTGATTCTGCTTTCATTATATGGGACTAAAAGAAAAACAAACAACTGTATTTCTAAATATGTAAGCATTGTCCCATGGAGAAAGAAAAAGGAGAGGAAACTTTGAAAAATATATATGTATTAGAGCTTCCCAGTGAGATTTCCAGGTACACCAATTTAAAAAAGAAAAGAAAAACAAAAAATTCTGAAAACACATGCATGTAACTACAGACAAATCAAAAGAACTAGCATGGTTTTACAAAAAATGGCAAGTATCCAGAAAGCTAAACACTAAAGCTTTATTTGCCAAAACAACAACAACAAATGTCAGAAAGCAAAATTTGTTTTTCTTCATTATGTGAATATCAACAAGAACAAAAATGTTTTAAACTGGTTTTTTTAGGAGCTGATAAAATAGCATTACAAGAAAACAACAAAAGTTAGGGAGAAGGTGCATTAGTTGGTCGTAACGAAATCGTGGGTATGATGCAAAATGTCAATAGCTAAGTTTGCCAGTTATGGCAGTCAGAGAAAAGAATTGGGAATCTTAGAGATTACTGAGTTTTCTGTCACCAAAAGTGGTTTGACAATTACTGGAAACATTTAGAAGTTTATGCATGAATCACAATGCAGATTGTTCTAGTAGAGTGATTTTGAATTTTCTTCCAATGCTGAGAATCTTTGACTCTAGCATGATTGTTGACTTGCTTTTCTGAAATAATAGGTGTGCTAAGATCTACAAAAAAAAAAAAAAAAAAAAAAAAAAAAAATGCATGATTTCCAAAGTCCACAGGAAAGCTCCATGATATCAAGTGTTTTTTCTTAAATTTGGAAATTGGGAAATTTATCAAAATTAAAGCTTTTCTTTAAAGTAATTTGAGATCCTTAAAGCTCTGTTTGCTAAATAGTGGCAAGCAAAATATATATCGCTAAGAATCACATACTTTATAGGAATAACAGAAACTGCAAAGAATAAATATGCCTGAAAAAAAGAGAACCTGTAGTTGTATATTCCTTTTGCATTATAAATAGACTATCATTGATTCATGTTCATTTATGTCATTAGAGCTTGTTATTCCAGGAATTCTGTTCATTGTAAGTAGAATGAGAATATTCATAAAATGTTCGAGTGTTAAATTACATTGTGATAGACTTACTTTTCCTATTAAGAGGTATAGGAGTAGACCAAGAAAAACAAACTGATATAAGAAAAGGAATAGGTTGAATCTATAAAATGCTTCTGATATAATAGTGTTTTTTTTTACAAGTAGTTTATGGTAGATTTTCAAATCTTTAATCTAAGAGCACCAACATTCTGCAGAGCACAAAATCACACCAGACTCTCTTTCTACAAAATTTCCAGGACTCCAGGTCCTAAAAAAAGTACTGGCATATCAGATCTGGTTTAACCTATATTCAAAAGCAGAACACTATTTGAATATTTGAGACACATAACTGCTGCCAGATGTTATTTACTCTTTTCTCTATTTACACTTTTCCCTACACTGTGTAGCTGTTCTATTTAAATTAAAATCCTCTGCAAACTTTCCACTTCTGTTCTATAGATAATTCTGCCAAGCACTATCAGCAGGGCCACACCTGGCTAATTATTGCACACATACAGAATCTTTGCAGTCCTAATTTCACTTCACATGTGCTTGCTTTTCAGAAGCACTTGATCTGCTGGCCTACCATCATCCTGTTCTTCCTCTCCTAATCCCATTCTCCCTCCTCCATAAATAGTTCCTTCATGATATTCATGGTTTCCAGAGGTGTGACTGAAAAAAAAGTTCTTATTTTAAAATTTGGCAACAAGTTAACAATTCTATAGCTTATCCTTATTTATACCCAATTTATTTTTTTCGTTGGTTTTAATTCAATTGTAATTGATGAGGGCATGGATTAATATCTATTTACCAATCCATCCCAGAAATTATGAAAGTATCTGGCAGACAGTAGGTCATACATACATGATTACAGGGACAAATATATGAATGGTCAAAGAAGTGAATAAAATACTTATGAAATGCCAATAATTGAAGTGGACAATCTATAATACTTTATAATATTCCTCGTTTGTTAAACGATCTGAGTAGCCCTTGGTCACTGTATAAAATTGTGAGTGTATGCTAAAAGGGATTTCCACCTGTTAATATCTTAACTTTCCCAGGAATAACAAAACCTGTAGTGTCTGGAGTGTTTTATTAATTTATTAATCTGGTCAAAGGCTTGTCGTAACTTTTAAACAGGCAAAACTCTACTCAACACAGAATTAATTACACTTTAGTTTGCCCTTTTTTTGTATATTTTTATTAGATCATTTAGCAATTTGTAAGTATAAGAAATATGGTATAATAAAATTTCTATGTCTTGCCATATCACAGACGGTCATTTTTTAAAACATTTCTTAAATGCCTATTCTGGTTATGTATTATTCTAGGGTATATTTCATTTAATCCCTAGAACAGTAGTTCTCAAAGCCCCTCAAATGACATATATTCAATACTTATTGAGAACCCCAAAGAACTTTTGTTTATAGAGATTATATGTATCAATATTTGCTGCATTAGAAATTAAAACAGATTTTTAAAATATTTGATAATGCACTTAAAATAACAATAATAAAGTCACTGTATGTCAGCATAACATAGTCCAATGAAAATCACTATAGTTAAAATAATAGTGAGATCAATGTCATTGATTTAATATTTTCACAAATATTTGTAATTCTGGCAAAATAGAAGACAGCTAGGGCCTCATATCTCCCTCTGTATTTCGTCCATTGTGATATCACAAGTCACATAGCCTCTGGAAAATACCACTGTTCACTTCTAAGAGGTGGGAATGAAAGGGGCAAATAATGTCTTAGTATTATTAGGAAAATGGTTTAACTCATAGACTCTGAAAATGTCTCAAACCTTCAGAGCTCTTTAGACCACACTTTTTGAATCCTTACCCTAGAATAACCTTTGAGTGTATTATTATCCCATTTAACCTATGAGGAATCTCAGAGAGATTAAACAATTTTCTCAAGAAGCAGAGGAAATAAATAAGAATTAAACATGGATGTCTTGACTCTGGGCTTAGAGTTAATACCATTTACTACATACAGCCTCTATTCCTCTAGACACTTTTGCCACACCTTTCATTTCTATTTGTGATAGAGTATCCATTAACCAGAGGAGTAGCAATCCAATTGTTAAATCTCAAACAGTTCATAGATAATGCCTGGATACCTATATAATTATATCTACAGGAATAAAACTGAAAACTCACAAGCAAGTTTTGTTGGAGGTACCACAGGAAAGGGAGTCTACACTTAGTTGGAGAGAAGTTCTTCAGGGGCTATTACGACAGTGAAGGGATAGAACCTAAGACACCAAAAAATAAACAGGAAAACATGTCCAATACAGGAGGAAAAAAACAGAAAAACAAAAAGGCTCTTTCCTTCTCCTGGTGAAATTGAGGGAAAATTTTTATCCACCTGAATCTTGGATTTCGGAGTAGCCAGGAGAGGCTACCTTGAAGTAGAAGATTCATTTCAAAATGGCAAAAAAAGACTGGCTATATATTTAGCAATAGATATGGAATAAAGAGATTTCCAGGATATGAGAAACGTGGTAGTATTTAAAATTAAGAACTGAGATGTGTCATTTGGCAAGCACTAAATTGATGATATTTTTATGTTAATTAATGTATTAATATAAATATGTCATAGGAGAACCTGTCCCCAGCTTGTATTTAATTATTCTCAGAAGTTCTGTGAAGGATTACAATTTGCAAAGTCAGCAATATACCTTGGAACTAATTACCCAGAGAAATTTTTGTAAAAATGTAATGGCACAGATAGATATTATATAATTGCATGTGTGAAAATTTCTTTTACTTTTTTTGAACTGAACTATTCAAATTAATTAAAGATTATTTGTTTAAAAAGACTGTTTATGTGTAAGTAACAATATCTATAACATGCAACTATTTCACATTGGTGTGTGTTAATAATGTTAAATATTGAAAAATAATGATGTACTAGACATTGTACCACATCCTGTACATGGATTCATTTATTCCATACTCACAACAAACTATAAAAAAGGTACTTTGATTAGTCATATTTTACAGATGAGGTAACAGAAACTCGTGTTAATTAACTTGCCTGCTAGCCCTCAGGTAATAAATGATAAGGCTAAAATTTGAACCCACAAAAGGTTGTTTTTAACTACTATGTTCTAATATATTTGATGACATTTATGTAGAAGAATGGAATACGATTGGATGAAATAAACTCACCTGTTTGTCTCCTATTTAGATTTCAAGGCCTGTAATGCCTATAAACTCCCTTCTAGGAGTTATCATTATTTCATTGCGGAAACCACATTATAATTTTTTTATTTTTAGATTCTAATAGATTCCAATATAATATAGTACTCCTAGGGGATTTAGATTTTTGCAACACCTAAAGCCAAAAATTAATGTAGAACTCACAACATTATGGTCTTTATTCTGCCATCTATCTCAGCCACTTTGTTTGAAGCAACTGAGCAAAACATGTCTGGAAATTGAGGGTACCTTTATAAATGGGAGCAATTAAAACATTTCACACAAACAAGCATGAAAAAGATACAATATGTACAATAACAAGAATATAAATCATCATATATGCAATTAAAAATGAAAACAGATCCTTTGGAAGGTCAAGGACAAATTTCTTCTCTACTGCATATCTTTATTTTGGTTTATATCACTTTCAAGGCATCTAAATCCATGTATGTATATGGGCATTTATAAGGACATGTATAAGTGTGTGTGTACTTTTATATGAGCATGTTATATGATACCAATAAACATAAAATGTATATCGAACACTATCAATTTATCCATGTTTATTCATTGCATTCTTAACTCAATAGGATAAAACATACCAAGACTTTAGAATCAATCTTACAATTGTAAGATCAACCAAAGATTTATTTTTTTAGCTCTTGATATCATATAAAGAGTGGACATGAATACCTACAAAAGGGGCAGAAAATATAGTGTGATTATTTTAGTATACCTAATTACCACTACTGGAAAATGAACACATTATAAATAATGTGAAAATATATAGTAACGCATGTAAGAGTTTTGTCTGTCTTCTTGAAGATTATTTTATGCACTTATATCATAGTATGTTTTTTAATACAAACTATTATTTATAATATAATATTGAGCATTTTTCTTTCACTTGAGAGTGTATCTTAGAGGTTCCCTCATGGAATAAATATTGTTGAGAACTTACTAGTGGCCAGTGTTATCCTAAGCATTGGGTATATAATAATTCCTCCCCTCATCGACTTACTGTCTAAATACAGCAAAACTTCATCTTTAAAAATTTAAACTAATTTTACTACAAATACAATATATGTACATAGTAAAAATTTAAATTGTACAGATGGAACTGAAATTAAAAGTAAAGTCAACCCCCGTCTTTATTTCTTATGGGTGATAACAAAAGTGCCTGAGTATTCCTATGTAGGTTGAATTTAGTGACACTAAACATTACATGTGTTTATATATATATATTTATTTATATTTATATCTTTATTTCATATATGTATGTATATATATATACTTTTAAATTTTTGATTATAAAAATAATCTGGATACAACCTAAACAAACAATATTGAAATGAATATCCTTGTAAGAAATCTTGTAAGAAATCATTTTGTACTTATGAAAATACCTGAAGAATACCATTTTAGAAAATATCTGAAGGCTACAGTACACAAATACAATAAAAAAGTTAACTTTTTTCATAATTTTAATTTCTCTTCCTAAAGGCCACTCACTGTAACAGTAATTCTTTCCAACACATAGAGTAGGAGGATAGGACTCCATCAATCACAGAGCAAGTATGAGGCCATTTTCCTGGGAAGACTTACGTAATCCTTGTTACATAAATAACAAGATTATTATATCTAATTGAGTGTTTCATGTCTTTCAATGTGACATTTCCGACATGGTCATAGCTGCAAATTTGATTTGTCCAGTTATATCCTGGTGGGAAAGAGGACATATTCTTTTGAACATATATAAATAATTATATTTCCATGAAAAGTAAAGTGACTCAGCAAAAGTGTTTTGTATAGTATTTGCCTTCATCTAGCTTCTCAAAAAAAATTAGAGCCTGACATACAGAATGCATTGCTATATTAGCAAGCTGTGTATCACTGGAAATGCATAATATTTTACTTTGCCATGTTAAGAGAATACTGTATATCCAAAGATCAGTTTATTCTAAACTATTTTTCCTCTTTACCATTTATAAATTTTCTTTGATTAATAACTTTAATATTCTATGTATGTGTATATGTGTATTTAGACATTCAAATATAATTAAATGAATAATTATTTAACTGAAACATAGTAACCATATTATACATGAAAATGCCTATATTTAAGGAATTTACTGTATTAATGCCAAGCTTTTCCCTAAACAAACAAACACATGTCTATTATTTTTCTTCTACTGAACCTAGCAGACTTTCAGCTATAATATGCTACCCTTGGACCCCCTTCCCTGGGCCCTAGATTTTGAAGTGCTGCACTCCCTCAGCCTGGGCCTAGCCAAGGTCAGCAGTTCTGTCCAAGCAAGATACCCCAAACTCAGACCTAGTGCTGTATTAGCTCCGGGTCTTACATGGTATCTCAATTTCTACCCTTTGGGCCATTCTCCTACCCTTTACCCCATTTATAGTCTCCAGACATCTAGAACATAATTCTATGAGGTTATCCCAGAATGCTCTGTCTATGCTCTGTTTCCTGGAAGCAGATACCTCCCTGCAGGTCAAAACAGTAATTTCTTTCACAGGATCAAGCAAGATTGGATCACCAGAATGGTGCCGACATTGTTGGTAATGGTGTTTGGGGGTGATTCTTGTTTACATGGTAAATGATACAAGTTCAGAGTTCTGGGAGATGTACAATCAAGCCTTGTCAAGCCATGCACAAACTACTGCCAAACCTCAGGTTTAAATCCTATGTGTGGGCTTGCTGTCAATGTTCTTCCCTGCATTGACACCTCTGGTCTACAGCACCTGAGGGCAGAAGGATGAGAGCAGGTGTCCTTTATCCTGTGTGTCCACCCCAACCCCATTTTGCTGGTCCCCAGATTGGTCATCCCACCGGATCCATTTGCTCCACACTACATGCCTGACAGTTCTTGGGGTGGCTACACCCATTACTTGCAAGGACTCCTGAAATTGTCATTCTTGTATGTCATGGGCTTTTCCATTCAGTGTCCACTCTTGTCTTTTATCAAAATGGTGATGTTGTGCACTCTCAGGTTGGTCATAAGCCAACCCTGAGGAGGGATGATCATTTCTTGTAGGGATGTCACTGCTCTTGTTCTGCACATAGTTCCTCACATACGTCCCCCACTGGTGGCAGTGTGCAGAAGGGAAGGCGGGGGGGACACATCAAGAAAGCATGATTGGAAACTGTGGTGTTCCAAATTCACACTATAAAATTCCAAATGATAAATTGAACATAACTAGAAAAGAAAATATTCACATTTTACTATATACTCTGGGTAAGTCTTACATTTGTGGTTATTTTCAATGAAGCACAATAACAACTACTCAGAGAGTCATTGGAATGTAGTATTCATGGAAGATGCAATGGATGATGGATAATACAGCAGCATCATGAGTAATGATTTCACCAGGATTAAATAAATATCAAAGAACTGCAGAGACAAGAAGATCTATATTATTTCAATACTAACAGGTTCCCAAGAGCCATTGCACTGTAAGTAATAACAGTGTTGTCACTTTTTTCATGTGGTAGGAGATACGAAATTTGCTATGAATGCACAAGTGACAATATAGAACATGAAGAAATGGTTCCTGGACCTAATAGCAATAGATGGTATCTGAACAATGTGAAGGATCAGAAAAGCAACCAATATTTAATATATTTCCACTAAACATTACACTAAATCTTTGTTGATACCTCACATGAATTTCATAATTCATATTTTAATTAAATTGTTTATATAATTAGGGGCCCCACAAAAACATCAACTGAACTTTTTCCCCCTCAATTCTGAGACTCTTGAGGTTTTTTTTCCAGCTTATATTTATGTAAGTTCTTATTAGTCTCTATAAGTTAATCAAAACAGGAGCTATAATTTATTAATTTTTCCAAAGTTAAGCAAAGGAATACCAATCCATATGTTCATAAAACATTTCGTACACATAATAAGAGTCTTATCAAACTCTCAGGAGAGTTAGGGGAATTTGGGGGTGACTACTCTATGCAGAGTGTAAGACACTAACTCTTAGACTGAGCCCTGAGTAGGGATCATAGTACAGATACAGAGGATATAAGCAAGGAGACTCCAGGATATAGATTTTATAGTCAGTGGGTGCCACTCCCCATTCCATATGTGTTTTGTGCAGTTTTTGTCCAAATAAGGTTAAGCTATATTGGCTTAACTTCAATATTCATGAAAAAATTTTTGTTATTGGAAGACAAAAATATTCTTCACATCTTCACTTGTCTCATTTATTTTTATAAGACTTCCCTAGCTTCTACAAGAGAAGGTGAGCAGGAGCAATAGAGAGAGAGAGAGAGAAACAAAATGGCTGATCGGCCCACAAAGTTGCAAGACGCCGTGAACTCACTTGCAGATCAGTTTTGTAATGCCATTGGAGTGTTGCAGCAGTGTAGTTCTCCTGCCTCTTTTAGTAATATTCAGAAAGCAATTAATAAAGATCAGCCAACTAATCTTACAGAAGAATATGCCCACCTTTTTTGCAGTACTAATTCCAAGAACAGCAAAAGAGATTAATGTTTTGATAGATTCCTTACCCGGTGAAAAAGCTACCCCTGCTTCATACGATGCTAGGTTGCATAAGCTAGAAGAAAACCATGAAGCTGCTATGTCTAGAGGATGTTGTTTATCGAGGGCATATGTTTCTGGAAAAGATACAAAGTGCACTTGCTGATACTGCACAATTACAGCTGAAAACAAGCGGTACCCACAACCAGTCTCTTCCAGACTCATAATATCATTGAATACGAAGTGGCTGAGAAAAATGTATTTATATTTCAATGCAACTAAGAATTCTGCATCAAATTCAAATGTAAGCCTTACCAACATCTTGTAAGTTTTATGGAAATATTAAGCACTATAATGTGTTAACTTTTAAACTATTTTTAATAGTGTTCTATTTTCACTCTTGAAAATAAGCTTGTAAAATTGTGATTGAACCAGTTTTAAACCATCTTTATAACATCATTTTTATTTTCTGATTGAACTTATTGAGGTATTTATTGCATTCATGGTCATAAGACGTGCTGTAAAAAGAAAGAGAGAGAGAGATAAGGAGGTAGGGAGGAAGGGAGAAAAAGCTTACATTCAAACTAAGAACTCTGGATAAGTCAGAAGTGATTTTTCACATCTCATCTGCATTTCACTTCTACTACACAGTCAGCTGCATTCATACAATTGTAATTAAAGCTAGTTAACTTTATCTTAGAAATTAGAGTACTGTTCTCTAAACCATCAAAATCGGTTCCTTTTTCTTTATATTTTTTATATACTTTATCCCCTTTATTAATGATCTTTCTATTAAATTAGATATCACTATAGTGTGCAAAAATGATAGAAGTTTTAATACCAGTTCATATCCAAAAGTTCCCAAAAGGAAAGGAAGAATATGCCTGCCACAGACAAAAAGAAAATTAAAAATTAAAAATTACAATTATAAACAACAGGTAAATAACTTTTTGTAAGGAGAGGAAAAAAAATTTTTTTTTTTTTTTTAAATTTATACACACATAGACATATAGAAAACTGTCAGCCTCAGTTTTTCAAATTTAGAAATGGGCAAACACAGCATACACTTTGCTTTATCAACAAAAACTCAACTATTGGTTGCTTCAGCTCTGGTATAGGAAGGTCCTGATATGCATAAAGGGTATCTAGATATGCTTGTTATGGTGTTCTTTGATCCAGTGCCTGCTCTCCACTCCAGTGGGCACAACATTTTGTTTTTTGTGTTTGTTTGTTTTTCCTTAAATGATTTGAGCTCTTGATTGTATACAAACCAGTCAAATGACAAAGAGTATGCTATCAGAAGTCAGCAATCCAAAATAACCTCCTATATTAAAGACAAAAAGTGATACAAGAAACCTTTCAACCTCACAACTGATATAGGCCAATGATCTCATTCAATTTATGTCTTGTAATGTCTTGTATTCCCATAGCTCAGAGAAGGGTATCCCAAAAGAGAGATGATAGCAGAATCAGTAAGACAAAGAAACTAAAGTAAAAGATAAAAATAAAGAAATACCCACACTTCCTGTCCTTTGTTACCTGTTCATTAAATCCTACAATCAAAACTAGATTCACAATGTTTTACCACCAACAGAAGTCATAAATGACTTCACATACAAGAGAAGCAGACCTTACCAAGAACCAGATATACTTCAGATAAAAAAAAGAAGAATCTGAAACACAAAGTAAGAAAGAGAAAAACTGCTATCTTTGAATGGTTGGATTTACTCCTAAAGGTGTTACTGTAAGCAAAGCTATTTTTAATAGAAGGGCACTGTGATCTGGTCCTACAAAGGAAAAACACATTTCTCAGTGAGAAGGTGATTTATTAATGGTGCACAAGCAAGGAACTGGGGGAATCTTCCCCAAACCCGTTCAAAGTGAGAATGGAAGCTAGGGTTATTAAAGGCAAAAAAAAAAAGAGGTAGATGAGATGAAAAATAAGAAATAAACAAACCAGTGATGCTAGCGATCTTATGAGGAGGGAACATGCAATTTCTTAGTCTTTTGTTGTCTTAAGCATGTTCAACTTGTCCTTGGTTTTAGCAGCTAATAAACCACAGTTCAGATAAATGTTGTGCAGGTGCAAGGTTTTCATGGCTCCTTTCTCAGCCAACCACTTAAGGATATCAGATTTTTTGTTTTTGAAAAAAGTTACAGATTTACTGGGTTATAAGGTGTTCCTGAACCATTCTGTTTGGTTTTGCTATGAGACATTATTTTATTCCAGTAAGCAAAACTGAGAAGGTTTGGTTAATATCCCCAAGGAACTAAGTGCAACGAGTAAACTTTTAAAATTAGATTAATAGAAAACCAGTTTAATTAGTGTATTAGAGTTTTTAGAGCTGCTTAAGTGAAGAAATTTTTAGTAAGCACATTTTCCAGCTATCAAATCCTACCTTGTGTTTATACTCTTTTTATTCTTAACAGGATAGTTTTTGAAAGTATTTTTTATATAAGGAAAATGAGTGAAGGTTTTATTTTTTGTAGTTACTTTTTGTTGATTATGGGAAAAAGGGAGAAAATTTTTATATTATTTTGGAGGATGTTCTAGACATAGACTTACAAAGACAATATAAGTAACAATAAGACAAGTATACGGCAAGCAAAATAAAGGCAGTACTTAAGAAAGTTTTTTTTTAATTTTATAGGCAGGTATATTAACTAGAAAATGAATTGTTTGCTAAGACTTTTAACATGTTTAATATTCCTCTGCATATGATTTAGCATAGAAAAGACATTATTATATTTACTAGGTTTGTCGGTACAGCACTTAATACTAATTAATGCACAAGTTTTTTTGTTTTTTTTTTAGATGTAGTTAATATATTTAAACTTTAGGTTTCCAATACTCTACATGTTGTGTCAGCAATAGGAAAGGCTATGTGTGTGAGGGACCCATGAGCTACACTTTTTGGACACTTCTGCTTACTAAGCATGAGTGGTTGAGTCTATCTGAGCTTTTGGTTGGGAATGCCATCTTTGGAAGGAAAACCTACACATAAAACCATTAGCAAGGAGCGGGTGTAGCTCAGTGGTTGGATGCCTGCTTCACACGTAACAGGTCCTGGGTTCAATGCCCAGTACCTCCTAAAAAAAAAAAAAATTAGTAAAATAAAAACTATGCTTTTACCTGAAAATGCTTTGAAAGAGAGTCCAGACTTCAGAAGAACTGGCTCCGTGATGAAAGGATGCAATAGCTATCTGAAATCACAAAACCAAGGTTATTGTCATTCAGTTGACAGTGGGAAAAAGAAACTGTTTTTTTTTTTCCACAGCATTATTATATCTTTATCTTATCTCTAAAGGTAGTCACATTTCTTTACATGTCAGTGTTGCAAAAATCAGAGATGAAGTAGTTTATGTTAGGAAGTTAGCAAAGGGCTCATGTCTGCATTTATTTGGAGACTAGTGCTGGACAGCATGTTACAATTCTTAGTTTATCCCATGATGCAAAATTGTTGTTGTACTTTTTTCTCCCTTGCTATGGTATGTGATGTGCTTAGTTATAATGGTGTCAAGGCAAAGTTCAGTTTTACATACTCAAATTAAATATGTAAATTTAAAAATAAGCCATAGTGGCTACTTTCAAAGGAAATGTTATAGGTTAGTATTGCAAATCTGTTACATTTTGAGCCAAGTACAGGATCTTTATAAGCCATAGATCTAGCCCATTTGTGCATACTGCCTTTACCTTTTCTTCCCACCAGACCTCATCATTAGGGTGGAAATTTTACACAGTATTGACTGACAAATGGTATAATAAACTGTGGCATCAAAGCCATACTTTTCTTCCCTTTTTTTTATGATTACAATTATATATATATATAATTATTATAAATGGCAAGTAAGCATTTATGTTTGTAAAGTGGAATTGTCTGGGAGAGTACAATTACTAGCTCAAAAACATTGTCTAAGATTATTATTTTGTCTTTAAGATTTTTTTTTCCATACAGATATCTTTAATGCCTATGCAGTCAATCTTATAAGATTTTCCTTTTTTTTTCTTTTAGGAAATATTAGCTTCCCAAACCTATTTTCTGAATTAACATTGTAATGAAGCCATATGACTTCCGACAAGATGAAGGTTGTTTTATTTTTATTATAGATTATTTTTCAACCTGAGAAATTTTTGTTCAATATTGTGAGCTTTGGTATATTATTTAAACCCAAATTACCCATGGTATTGTATCTTAAATGAAGACAAGTATTCTTATAATACACTGGACTATTTTTATATAATATAATCAACAATAATTAGTTGCATGCCTTCTAGAAAAGATTGGTAGTGTATGGCAAACAGGAGACTAAAGAATACATTTTTGATTGTCTACCACTAATCTATCTGGCTTCATGTTATGTCTCAATGATTATGGTGTTTAAAAAATACTGAACTCAATAAATCATTTTGATAATCATTAAAGCCACAAGTCTTTTCCATGGTTCATTATCATAGAAATTTTATGTATGCTTATATAGTTTTCTTTTAAAATTATATTTGTAAAAATTTTCCAATTATTTGTTTTCCAACTATTTTATAATGCTGATTAATCAGGGCTGTAATTTTTTTGAGGTTTGTTTAAAAATTCAAAAAAATGTGGGTCAAGGTTAAGAAAAATACAAAAGTATTTTGTATTCCTCACTAGTCAAAAAAAAAAACACAAAAAACAAAAACCCCACAACTATTGTTTTTTAAATGCCATTTAATAGGGAAAATGTTTTTTACAACTATTTCAGCCAACTTAAAAAAAAAACACTGGCTTTTGGAAAAATAATCACAAAATTGCCCTTATGGCTATTAAAAAATGTGTGAACTTTTCACAACATAATATAACATAAAAAAATATAATTGTCCAGTAATAGAAAAATGTTCAATGTCTCCAAAGTTCATGCCCCCAAAAATGTTCGATGTCCCCAAAAGCCTTTCAATTATGTCTGTTTTTACCAACTTCATACCGTGAAAAAATTTCACACAAAGACTAGACTCCTCTTAAAGCAAGATGCTATATTAGCTCTATAATCCCTTTCTGTTAGACACACACATCCAATCCCATCTTCTCAGAAAAGACCACTGTATCTGAGATTACTACACTAAGTTGAAACATAGATTTTCCCACTACAGGGAGATTGCTATTCAAATCTTCTATTCATTCAATACCAGCAAATATTTTTATTATACATCACAGCATGACTATTCATTTTTGCAATAGGACCTTACTGCCAGTGACTCTTAGGAACTTTAGGAATAGAGGAAGAGTTGTCCCATCAGAAGTGTGCATGATTAAGATGATTGAGTGAGATGCTTCAGGTCTCCATCTCCCCTCAGAAGCTTTGAACAACCAGCAATAATTGGCAGAAATATCTTTCTTAAAGCTCCAGAAAACAGTTAAATAACTGCAGTAACAGGGCAAGTGCCAAATCAATAAAAATGAGGCAGGCTAGTAGATTAGGAATCAATAGATGGATCTGGAACCTAACAGAAAAACCACCACCATTGAACATGTGGCCACAATAGCCCATAAGACAGCTACTGGAAGAACTTGCAAGAACTCCCATTCCAAACGAGATTCCCTCCGGAAGCCAGGAGAAGCCGGGATATTCTCCACGGCCCTTATCATAGGGACCTCTAGGGGGATTGATGGATGAGATAACCAATCTAAACAGCAAACAGCTGTGACTCCTCCCCTGTCATTAACAAAGGGGCGGAATAATTAATGGTTTAAAAGGCAAGCGCCAAAGCAAAATGCCCCCTGTTCTTGCCTTCTTCCCCTCCCCCTGCCTGGATCAGCACACAATAAACCTGGGGATTTGTAATCTGTAATGGGGATTTGTAGTCTGTAAATCAGCCCTCTTTTTCACTTTTCAGCCCCTTCCTCTCTACCTGGGACCCTTAATCTGATATTTTCTCCCATTTCTCTCCTCTCCATTCCTTAATAAATTACTGACCTAACTAACCTGGCTTGCTCTTGAAATTCATTTTTTGTAGCTTTGCCAAGAACCTAGAGAAAATCCAGCAACAAAAAGTCTACTTAAAGCAGTAGGATCTCATGGCACACTGTTTAGCCACTCTCCTACCCCTCATTGGCTTGGTGTGGAGCTGACCCACTTTCCTAGTATGGATCCCTTGTCCCCATTCCAGAGGGAGCAGAGTAACTTTTGTGCACATATTGGGAGCATAAATGCCTGGCTGAATCTATCTGGGTGGCCTAAGAGACTTGCCAGAACTTGCTCTGTGTGTAGAAGGTAGTTCAGAGAGCTCTCCTGCAGAAGTCTGTGAGAGATCAGTCAAGTCATGTAGCATAGGACAAAGAATTGCTGGCTGTAGGACATACAATGCAGTGTTTGGGAACATGATGAAACTGTTTCCTAGGAAGAGGCAACATCCATAATTGTGTAAACAAGGGAATTCCTAGAGCCACAAGTGCATGGGCAAGACAAGAAACCTGCCCACAAAGAATCAGGGAGGCCCCTAACCTTTAGCCTGGAGCTATTCTCAAAACTCATTGTATAAGCAAGCCCTGAGGAGAGCATCCAGGCAGGTCAATCTGCAAAGACTGAGAAAGATGTTTTTCTTTTTTCACTTCTTCCTCCTCCTCTTCTTCTCTTTTGTTAACTCCCACTATTCCAGGAAAGCTTGGTTATAACACTAGCTGGATAGAAGCTTAAGAAACTGATGCCCCAGAGTCTAAAGTCCAGCAATAAACACACTAAAATATCAAAATGTTTAGGTTCCAACAAAATATTACAAAACATACAAAGAAACAGGAAGTTATGACCTAGACATTTTTAAGCATTAAAAACCATGGATGAGGATGACCAGACCTGGGATATACCAGAAAAAGACTTCTACAGAATGGTCCTAAATATGCTTAAAAAGCTAAAGGAAAACATAGACAAAGAACCAAAAGAAACCAGGAAAACAGTAGATGAAAACAAAAAGAATATCATTAGAGAGAAGGAAATTATGAAAATAATCCAAACAGAACTGAACACCAAAATTAAAGAAATTAAGAATTCCCTAGACAACAGAGTGAAGCTGACAGAAGAAAAAATCAGTGAATTTAAAGAAAAAAAAATTGAAATCACTCATTCTGAGGAGCAGAAAAAAAAATGAATGAACAAAAGAGAACAGAGCCTGAGAAACATGTGGGACACCATCAAGTATAACAATATATGTATTGTAGGAGTCCCAGAAGGAGAAGAGAAAGGGGCAGAGCAAATAGTCAAAGAAATAATGGCAGAAATCTGATGAAAGACATGAATATACATACCCAATATGTTCAATAAATGCCAAATAGGATAAACCCAGATATATCATACAACAGCATATTATAATCAAATTGAAGAGGGGGAACCCTTCCCAATTCATTCTCCTGGGCCAATATCACCTTCATGCCAAAGCCAGATAAAGATACCACAAGAAAACAAACTTTCAGATCTATATCACTTATGAACATACATGCAAAAATCCTGAGCAAAATACTAGCAAATTGAATCCAACAGCACATTGAAAGAATTATACACCACAATCAAGTGGAATTTATCCCAGATATGCAAGGTCAGTTCAACTTAAAATCAATTAATGTACTATACCACATTAACAGAATGAAGGGGGGGAAAACACATGATCATCTCAATTGATGCAGAAAAGGCATTTCACAAAATTCAATACCCTTTCTTGATTAAAAAAAAAAAAAACACTTAAAAAACTAGGACTAGGAATGAAAGGAAACTTCCTCAACATGATAAAGGGCATCTATAAAAACCCCACAGCTAAAAGCATACTCAATGGTAAAAGACTGAACACTTTCCTTCTAAGTTCAGGAACAAGACAAGGATGCCCACTCTCACCAATTTTAATCAACAATGTAATGGAAGTTCTTGTCAGAGCAATTAGGCAAGAAAAAAAATCATCCAAATTGGAAAGGAAAAAGTAAAACTTTCTCTATTGTTTTAATTTGCCAAAGGGGTGCCAGTTCAAAGTACCAGAAATAGGATGGCTTTTATAAAGGGGATTTATTTGGGGTAAAAGCTTATAGTTTCAAAGCCATTGAAAATCCCAAACTGAGGCAACATTAGAGATACTTTCTCACCAAAGTCAGCTACTGTTGATCCCAGCATGTTGCCATGTGGTGAAGCAAGATGGCCACCAACCTCTGTCAAGGTTTCAGCCTTCCCCCTCCAGGTTCACCATCTCTCTTGAGCTGCTCTGTGGGCCCAGCTTCTTGGGGCTTTGTGCTTAAGCAATCCTGTATCCTCTCTCTTACATGACAGGATCAAACATGGTGGGTTCCTTTTCCTATGTCTGTCTGAGAGAGTCTCTCTGTGTGTTTCCATTTATATCAGACCTGGGTACCCAGAGAGAGATGAGCCATTTGTCTGATAGTTTGCAGCTGAAGAGACCAGAGCCCTGAGCAGGCCCAGAAAGAAATGAGCCCTCCAGTCTACAGCTGAGATCAGAAGAAGCCTTGCCCACAGAGCCTTAAGAGAGAAAGGACAGCTGAACCCTTGCAGATATCACCTGCCATCCTGCTTCAACACATGGCAACAGACTTTGGGTGAGAAAAGTAACCTTGAGTTGGACTCTTTAGGGTCTTGTAAGTGTAAGCTTCTACCCCAAATAAATATCTGTTATAAAAGACAACAGATTTCTGGTACTTTGCATCAGCATACCTTTGGCTGAATAATACACATAACATTTCTCTTTTTGGGATTCATAAAATAATTTCAATCTTCCACACCTATTTTTAGGAGACATAATATGATGTGCAAAAAATTCTGAAAAATCCACAACAAAGTTCCTAGAGCTAATAAATGAATTCAGCAAATAAGTGGGTAAGAAGAGCAATATGCAAAAATCAGTAGTGTTTCTATACACTAGTAATGAGCAATCTAAGGAGGAAATCAAGAAAAAAATTCAATTAACAATAGCAAATAATGAGTGAAATATCTAAGGAGAAATATAACCAAGGATGTAAAGGACTAGTACACAGGAAACTACAAAACATTGCTAAAAGAAATCCAAGAAGACCTAAATAAATGGAAGGGTATTCCCTGATCATGGATTGGAAAATGAAATGTTGTTACGATATCGATTCTACCCAAAGTGATTTACAGATTCAACACAATTTCCATCAAAATTCCAACAACCTTCTTTGCAGAAATGGAAAAGCCAATCATCAAATTTATATGGAAGGGTAAGGGGTCCCAGATAGCCAAAAGCATCTTGAAAAAGAAGAACAAAGTTGTAGGACTCACAATTCTCAATCACACAACTTATTACAAAGCCACAGTAATCAAAACAGCATGGTACTGGCACAAAGACAGACATATAGACTTATGGAATTGAAGTTTGACAGCTTAGAAATCAACCCTCACATTTATGGCCAACTGATTTTTGACAAAGAATTAAACACCACTCAATTAGGAAAAAATAGTTTCTTGAACAAATTGGACTGCCAAAACAGATCTCCATTTGTAAAAGAATGAAGCTGGAACCCTACTTGACACCATATACAAAAAATCAACTCAAAATGAATCAAGATTCTAAACATAAGAGCCAAAACTACAAAAAATCCTAGAGGAAAACTTAGGGAAGCACCCTCAGGACCTTGTGTTAGACAATAGTGTCTTAGACTTTATATTCAAACCACAAACCAAAAAATTAAAAACTTTTTTGGAACTTCATCAAAATGTAAAACTTTTGTGCATCACAGGATGTTATCATGAAAATAAAATGACAACCTACACAATGAGTTAGAAACAACATATCTGATAAAGTTTTAATATCCAGAATATATTTTTAAAAATCCTTCAACTCAATGACAAAAATACAAACAACCCAATTAAAAAATGGGAAAAGACTTCAACAGACATTTCTCAAAAGAAAATCTACAAATGGCCAAAATAACATGAAAAATGCTCAACATCATTAGCCATTAGGGAAATGCAAATTAAAACCAAAATGTGATACTATTTCACAGTCACTAGAATGGCTACTTTTTTTTTTAATGGGAAATTATAAGTGTTGGAGAGGATGTGGAGAAATAGGAGCACTCCTTCCTTGCTGGTGGTAGCGTAAAATGTTGCATCTGCTGTGGAACACAATTTGGCTGTTCCTCAGAAAGTTAAGTGAAGAATTACCAAATCATCTGGCAATCTCACTTATAGGTGTGTAACCAAAAGATTTGAAAACGGGCACACACAGATAGTTGCACGCCAATGTTCCTAGCGACATAGTCACAATTGCTAAAGATGGAAGCAACTCAACTGACCATCAACTGATGAATAGATAAACAAAATGTGGTATACACACAATGGAATATTACTCAGTCTTAAAAAGTATTGAACTCCTGATACATGTGACAACATGTTTGAACCTTAAAGACATTATGTTGAACGAATAAGTCAGACACAAAAGGACAAATATTGTATAATCTCCCTGATATGAAATAATTAGAATAGTCAAATTCATAGAGTCAGATCTAGAGTGCAGATTAAGAGGGAAAGGGTAGGAATAGGGAATAGGGAGTTAAAGCTCAAAATATACAGAATCTTTATTTTGGATGATGGGAAAGTTTGGTAATGGATGGTGGTGATGGTAGCATAACATTGTGAGCATAATTAACAGCACTGAATTATATATTTGAATGTGGTTAAAACAGAAAATTTTAGGTTGTATATATGTTGTTAGAATAAAAATTAAAAAAGAGAATCGATGCAACTTCACAACACAAACATGAACCCTAACTTAAACCATGGGACTGTAGTTAATAGTATAATTATAAAAGTGATTTCCTCAATTGTAACAAAGGTACCACACCAATTCAAGGTGTTAATAGGTTGGTATATGGGAACCATATATTTGATGTACGACTTTTCTGTAAATCCATAATTTCTATAATAAAAAAAGATTAAATGCTAATTTCTCATCAGAAACCAGACATTTTAAAAGTGCTGAAAGCATAAATTTACCAACCAAGAATCCTATATCTAACAAAACTGTCTCTTAAAAATGGGGAAGAAATTCAGACATTCCCAGGTAAACAAAGCTGAAGGAAATTTTCACCACTACACTGGCCCTACAAGAGATTTTAATAAAGGTTCTATAGATTGAAAGCAAAGGGTATAGACAATAGATCAAAGCTATATGAAGAAATAACAAATTCTGGTGGGGATAATGACATGGATAAATATAAATGCTTGTACTACTGTATTTTTGGTTTGTAATGCCACTTTTTACTTCCTATAGCATCTAAAAGGCGAATACCTAAAACATAATGGTAAAACAGTGTTTCAGGACTCATAATGCATAAACTGTAATTCATGACAAGAACTACATAAAGGTGGGAATAGAAGAGGTATAGGAACATAGTTTGTATACATTGAAGTTAAGTTGGTATCAAAGCAAATGAGACTGTTACAGATTTAGGATGTTAAATTTAAACCCCATGGTAACTACAAAGAAAATATTGGAATAGGCAAGCTCATGAAACAGAACTTAGAATATAGTTTGCCATGGGCATGAGGCAGGAAGAATGGGGAGCTAATGAAAAATAGGTGTATGGTTTCTGTTTGGGAAGATGGAAATGTTTTAGTAATGGAAGGTGTTAAAAGTATTGCAATATCATGAATGTGATTAATCCCATTGAATGGTATGCTTGGGAGTGGTTGATATGGGAAAGTTGATGTTGTATATATGTTCCTACAATTTTAAAAAAATGAAAGAGCAACTAAAGAGATAATGACAATTGAATTTGTAATACATGATATCAGATGGGATCTATCAAGGGAGGAGAAAGGGTTAAAAAGGATATTATTGAAACATATGAAAAAATTGACATATGGACTATAAGTTTTTTATCAATGTTAAATTTCATGAACTTGATAACTGTCCTTAAGGTGGTTATATAAGTAAATATCCTAGTTCTTAGGAAATGTAACATGGCACTTATAAATGTTCAAGGATCACGATGTACAAAGATATGATCAAGTATTCAGAAAATGTATTGATAGACAGATGGACAGATAGGTAGATGAATCGATGGAATAATATGACAATCATAGCAAATATGTTAAACTTGGTGGATCTGATTATCTGGGGCTAAGGGTATGTTGGAGTTCTCTGTATAGGGTTTGTATTACTTTTTAGTTGTCCTCTAAGTTTGAAAGTATTTTGAAATAATAAGTTTAAAAAGAAATCACTTAAGAATCACCTCCATTTAAGCATGCTATACGTAATATGTAAATCTAATACGTAAATAGACATAATAGTAAATCTAATATGGATACCAAGCAATCATTTACAGATTTTTACTTGGAGAAACATGACAGGAAAACCAGAGTATAACTGAAGTGCAAATGGTGCCTAACTAACAAGTAGCAAACAGGAACTGCTTTGTTAGAAATGAGACACAAATTCAGAGCAGAACAAATAAAACAATTAATGGTTCTGAGTTGACTGTGCTAGTTGTTGAGATCTTTCTGGTTCTCAGAGCAGCAGCTCCCACATTACCTGGAACCTTGTTAAAAATTCAAAATCTCCATCTCCTCTACAGACATACTGAATCCAATCTGCATTTTAGCAAAGTCCAATATTTCCTTTATGCATATTACATAAAGGTACTGAGCTAGACCAGAAGATTGTATGGACTCTTTCTTACTAAGATCATCTGGTTTTGAATAACGTTAAAACCATTTAAGATTAAACTTCTACTATATGCCTGACCTTATTTTAAAAAATGGATTTAAACCAAAGGCAGCATAACATTTCACTTGTTTTTATTATACAGTATGTTATGTTTTGTTATCTGATGCATTGGAGATCAATAGTTTATTAGCTAAGTGAAAAACTGTAAAAGTGATCCATGTTCATAATTAAATATTTTATTATAATATAAAATGATAAATGTAAAGGCATTATTTAATATTTTGGTGTAGGCTCAAGGGCTTTTCTTTGAGTATGGGCCTGTTAATAAAAGTTTGTCATCATTTTTCTTACTTCAAACACATCCAGAATGCATCTTCTATAACTTGTGGTTTTGTTTTATGTTAACTAGAGAAAGAACTTAAAAGTTCATTTAAGTGAATCAATATGTTTGCAAAATTTTTATAGAATTTTGTGAGTTTTAAAACTATTTACAGTTGTTTCACCCACACCTGTTTCCATTGCAGACTTTATATCAGCGATTTTTAAAGAAACAATTTTTCACACTCTTACTTTGTTTGTTTATAAACTCTTCAATTCAATTAGGTAATTACAAAAACAGTTACAATAAGCAGATTGGGGAAAACACACCTGATTCTTGGTAATCACACATGGTTAACTGGTGGTAATAAAATGTACGGGAATACTTTTGAATAGCCTGTGCCTCTCAGTCATGAGAGTTCAGTGATGGTTGCAGGGTATATTCCTTGGTAAACAACCTCTGAGATGGAGGATAGCATGTAGCATGGTTATTCGGGAGGGTTCTTGGGTTCAACAACGATGAAGGGAAAGTAAATGAAGCAGGTTGAGCAGATGGAGAGTCTGGGCTGTGATGCAATCTTAAGAAAGGCCCCAACCAACCCCTCAGAGGGTTCTGGAGCTGGGATGATCCTTTAGAATTGTACTAAGTTGGAGGGGAGGGCACTGAGCCTTTATACTCATAGCAATAGCTCATTGGACAAGAGGTGTGCCAGGAAGGTGAGTCTCTTCAGTTAAGAAATTTCCTTTAGAGGGAAATTTGCATATGCTGGCAGCATACAAAGAAGTTGGGAAATAAGTCATTCACTACTGAAGAGAAAATGTGGGTGTCATTTTGGCAAGAAAAAGAAATAAAATGCATCCAAATTTGAAAGGAAGAAATAAAACCTTCATTATTTTCAGATGACATGATCCTTTATGTAGAAAGTCCTGAAAAATCTACAACAAAGCTTCTAGAGCTTATAAATGACTTCAGTAAAGTGACAGGATATAAGATTAACATGCAGAAATCAATAGCATTTCTGTACACTAATAATGAGCAATCTGAGGAGGAAATATTAAAAATTGTGTTTATAATAGGAACTAAAAGAATCAAATATCTAGGTGTAAACAACTAAAAATGTTAAGAACTTGTACACAACATTTACAAACTAAATGCTAAAGGACATAAAACTACACAACATTGCTAAAGGAAATCAAAGAAGACCTAAATTAATGGAAGAATATTCCATGTTCATGGATTAGAAAACTAAATATCTTTAAAGAAGTCTATCGTACCCAAATTGGATTTACAGACTCAAGGCAATCCCATAAACATTCCAAGAGCATTTTTCACTGAATTGGAAAAGCCAACTATCAAATTTATTTAGAAGGGTAAGGGGCCATGAATAGCCAAAAACATCTTGAAAAAGAAAAACAAAATTGGAGGAATCATGCTACCTAACTTTAAAGCATACTACAGGAGATCAGAGATGGTAGAATAGGGAATGTACTCTTCCTCTAGAAACTGTGGGAAGAGTTGCAGCCAACATCTAATCCCCAGTTCTTTGGATTCTCCCAGGACAACTAACAAAATGATAATGATGGACAATCCCCATCCCAAAAAGCAAGAAGTAACTACAACTACAAGCAAGAGAGTTCCTTCCATCTGCCCCATGTTATCTAAGCCCCTTCTCAATCTGAAACAGAGCAGGCCACCATGCCAAAATCATCAAGATTGAGAAATGAACAAACATAGGGTGGAATGCAACCATGGACCAAATTAGACTTATTATTATGGTAGTAATTGAAGAACTTGTAACATTGATATAAATACAATGGTTACCAGAGGTCCTGAAAGTAGGGGGAGAGAAGAATAAGTGGAACATAGGGCATTTTTAGGGCATTGGAGTTGTTCTACATGATATTGCAATGACAGGTGCAGGCCATTATACATTTTATCAAAACCTATAAAATTGTATGGTGCAAAGTATAATCCATAATGTAAACTATAGACCATGGTTAGCAACAATGCTTCAAAATTTGTTCATCAATTGTAGCAAATGTTCTACACTAATGTAAGATGCTATTAATAGTGAAAAATGTGAGAGGTGAAGGCGGTGGAGTAAGTAGGAATCCCGTATATTTTGATGTAACTTTTATGTAATCTAAAACTTCTTTAAAAATAAAGTTTATTATATATAAAAAAACAAAACATATACTTATGACATATGTTTTGAATATTAATATCTGAAAAATACTTTGAACATTTTCTTGAAAACTATTAATTACAATAAATTGAAAGTGATACTATGAGGAAAACAGAAAATTCTAAGTAGAAAATGTATTTTATTATAATAAATAGCTCTATACCCAGGTCTATCCTCTTTAAAATGCCACAACAATGCTTAAACACAATTTTGCTATCAACCTAGCTTTTGGATTTTTAACAACAGTGCAAACACATTAGGGAAGAGCATTTTTATATCTTTATAAATTTAATGAGACTCCATTGATTCCTCAGAGCCTACATAAGTAAAAGGTAACTAAACTACCCAGGGTATGTGTATGTCATGTGTTTTTGTGTGTATTTCTAAGAGATAAACTCTAGTGATATTTTACTAAAAAATTATTGTGCTTTTGTTCCTCCTGGTAAGTAATTTGGAGGCCTTAACACTACCACAGAAAATCAATCACTTATTTTTTCTTCTCAGCCATTTAAACAAACATTTAATCAATACCAAGTAATATAAGCACTTATCACAATATGTGGTAAAGATAATTCAAGAAGAAGCTTTTCCTAGACCTCCTAAATATTTTTAATTATGTGTGAGAAAATGTAACTCCAATAAAATGCTCCCTCTGAAAGTCAGGCAGAAGTTCTTTAGCAGCTGAGGTTGAGAATGATTCAAAATTTAGCAATGGTAGCAATAGTATTTACTATTTTTTCAAGCCACAGTTCTGTATCCAAATCATAAAGTCTACAGTCCCAGTGTAAAAAGGTTTTAAAAGGAGTGGATGTCTCAAGTATCTTGGAAATAATACTTATGTCTTAGGAAATTATCACTACTTCTAAATATCCCTTGTTGTCAAAGGACTTAATTGTACTAGAACACTGTGCACATTATAATCCTGAATTTACATGTACTCTAAAATTGCTATCAATTAATTTTTTGAATTAGAATCACCCAACCTATAAAAATAAATATATAACACACAGAAAACTGTCTTATTAATGCAATATGAAATCTGGGCCCTAGATAAGAGATGGGAAGAATGGGGATGAAAATAATTAAACAATTATTTATTGAAGTCCCTTAAATTGGTAACAAAGTGTCTATGACCTTTTTGACATTTTATTAAACAAAAAAATGGATATCTGACTAAATAAGGAAGCTTACATTAAATCTATATATTTGACATAATTTATAAAACTGAGTTTTCATTTACCTTTAAAGTATTGACTATATGGACCCAAATCTGAATATTTGCTACATTATTTACTGTTCTTTGAAGTTATTTGAGATTTTATAGCCAGAGAAAGAATTTATTTGCATCATCTACATTTACATTAAATCATAAACTCCCCTTAGATTGGGAATTGCACCTAATTGTTTATTATTGCAAGGCATACAAAATTTCAAGTTCTGATAAAGAACTGTGATGGTTAATTTTATGTGTCATCTTGGCTAGGTTATAGTACCCACCTTTTCAATAAATACTAATCTAGGTGTTTCTGTGTTGGTACTTTGTAGATATGGTCAACATCTACAATCAGTTGACTTTAAATAAAGGAAATTATCCTCCAAAATGGAGATATCCCCTTGATGGTCCTCATGCAATCACTTGAAAGACTTTAAGAGCAAAACTGAGGTTTCTCTGAGGATGAAAAAATTCTACTTGTGGAGTGTATCATTCTGTTGGCCTGCCCTACAGAGTTTGAAACACAAACCAGATCCCACAATTGTGTAAGCCAATACCTTGAAATAAGTCACTTTATATATGTACATATCTGATTGATACACAAATCAATCAATGATCTTGGATGAATGCAATGAAAGACTTCTGGAAGGAGAATCAGGAAAAGTAGCTTCTATCCTCTGCTCTGATAGAACTAGGTGCTTGTCCTTTTATCTGTTAAGTACAGTGTCAATCAATATGACTCTTAAATGCTTTCTTCTTTAAAATTTTATGTCCATTTGTTTTATGATGACTAGAGTTAAAAATTAAATACATAAGTGAATCCATTCTATTTAATCAAAGGTGAAAATATTTTCATCTATTTAAGATAAGAGTTAGAAAGTAAATAAAGCAAACCAATAAACATATCATGTTATCATAGATATATTAATAATTTCATTAAAATTAAGAAACAGTAATGCCTGATATCAGTTAAACAATGTTTAACTATTAAATATTGTTATAGAAGACCTAGCTATTTATAGTATTCCACAATAAAATAAAATAAATTTAGTGTGTATTGGAAAAAGGGAGCAAAACATTATTTTCATCTGCCATAATTGTATACTTAGCAAACCCAAGACAATGAGCTAAAAATTACAAGAATCAAATAGAGGTAATATTAAGGTGGCTAGATAAAGGATAAATATGCAAACATCAATAGCATTTTTGTAAAATACAAGCAATAAAAAGACAGAAACAGAAATGAAAATCATTTTCATGCAACAAAAAATTAAAACAGTTTGGAATAAAAAAGAAACAGAAAATGTATCATGGAGAATCTGAAAAGGCCATTAATGAGCAATTTATATATAGAAGACTACATGAAAGATGATCAACAGATATATAAGATAATAAATCACACTATAAGTTGGTGAAATGCAATTTTAAACACTAATGTGATAACATTTTTCACTTAACTTTTTAGAAAAGAAAACACCACAGAGCAAAGGTCAGCAAACCATGTCCTGCAGAGCAAATCTAGACCACTGCCTGTTTTAGTACAACCTATTAAGTAAGAATGACTTTTATATTTTTTAAGTTGTTGAAAAAAGAAATTAAAATAATCCTATGTGAAATTTATATGTGGTATGTGAAATTTATAATGAAATCAAATTTTAGTGTTCATAAATAAAGTTTTATTGGAACACAATCACATTCATTCATTCGTGTATTGTCTATAGCTACTTTCAACCTATAACTCTGGAGTTGAATATTATAATAGACAGCATGGCCTGCACAGCCTAAAGTATTTACCGGTTGACTCTTTACAGAAAAAACAAATTGCCAACCACTGCTATAGAAGAATATAATCCCTTACTAACAATTAGTGGTTATTCACAATAATGAATAATAAATGAACCTTAACTCCAAATCTGTGTCATGACACTCATAGCTTTGCTCCCTGGCTTTTTGGAGGACTGTACAACTACAGCACTTCCACTAGGACTTACTGAATGCCTCTTTTTATTCATATTATATCTTTTTTATTTGTTTATGAAGGAAGAGATTTATGAGGAAAAGAAATGTACAAATACATAAGTATTTTGTTTTTATTCAAAAAAAGAACTGATCTACAATCATTATCTTCATTTCTAGACCTTCCATTCAATCATCAGTGCATTCCAATGTAGATTTTGGCTCCATTACTCTGCAGAAACGGTTCTTACAAAGGTCACTAATAAGTGTTATTAAAGCCTTAGCATGTTTCAGCTTCACTTGACTACTTAAATACTTTTCACATACTTTTACAATCCCTCTTCCTTTAACTACTTTTTTCTGTTGCTTCGGTAGTAAAAACAATTTCTTATTTTTATTCCTTCCCATCTCTGTTTCCTTGTACAGTCACCCTTCATAAAATATTCATATGTGGGTTCCTTTCAGTCTATACTCTCCTTCTAGTCTATCTCACCTACTTTCTAGGCTTCCATTACTTTCTATATACAGGTTGTTCACAGATTTATATCTCCAACCAGATTTTTCTTCTAAGCTCCATATTTTTATTTCCAAATGCCTACTTGATCACTCCTTAGTTGTCTCAAAGGTTTCTTAAACTCCACATCTTATGGATTGAAATAATGATCTATTCTACAGAACCAAACACTCTTCCACTACTATTTATTCTAGTGAATAGTATCACAAGTCTCTAATTCTACAAAACAAAAACTGAGACTCATCCTTGATAGCTCCAACATTTATTATATTACAATCTATGATTCCCATTTGAAGTTCTTAAATATCTTTTGGATCAATCTATTCTTAAGAAAATATAGCATCTGGTGTGTTCTGAGTACAAATCAGAAATGTATACTCTATTCCTACACATTTCTCTCCCTACATCTACTTATGCCTCCCTACCAAAATCACAAATGTGAATATATCTACACTACACACAATCACTTGAAAACTGCAAAAAAAAAAAAAATAGCATATTTCTACCTATCCCCCCAGACACACCTAATATCATGATGTCTTTTACTTTTTCCTTTCCAGTCAGACTTTATTTATTTTCTTGTAGTCACCATACTCCACCAAATAGAGCCCTCCCTAGGGGTGAAAACAACTTGCCATTTCCTTGTACAGCATTATCCCTTGATGACTTCCCTAAAATCTACTCAGAGCTTTTCAAAATAGCTCCTTAAATAACCCAATTTGAGCATGCTTTCTGATTCTTGCCAGGATCATAGCTGACACACCTACCTTTGGATCAATAAGCACATGGGATACTGCTTATATATAGTAGGCATTCATGAAATGCATGTGCATTTACATTTAATAATAAAAATTATAAATAAATGGCTAACCAACTGGATTGCAAGCTCATCTATGACAAGGATTCAAGGTCGGCAATTTAAAATATATTTTTTTTAACTTTTATATTACCTAACACAGAAACATAGTAGTGTGATTGATTCTATAATGCTTTTGTACACTTAAAGAGAAAAATACCATTAGCAGAATGGAAATAATTGTGAAGAAAATTGCTCAGAACTTTCAAATGTTTTTAAAATTTTGCTGCAAGATAAATTTGCTAATAATTACCACTCAATATTTTACAATTTATGAACATGTGTCAGAACTCAACTAAAAAAAGAAACAATATTTTAAATGGACATAACAGGGTTTTTTTTCTTGAAACGTGATAAAATTATCAGAAATTCCACTAAAAGATATGCAACTAAATTATATGAATCTTATTTTTGAGGATACACAACTATAGCTCTAGCTATAAGCACACCCTATAATGAGCAAGGTTTTGAAGTTATACTGTTTTCTCTACTTTTTATGTTTTATCCCTTAAATTATATGATTTTCTTTTTTCCCGTTACAACAGCTGGGTCTTAAATAAAATTAATGTCTTAAAAGCCTTGGGCTCCTCCAAATTAACTATGAGCACATTCTCTTTTGAGGGTTCATAACCTGTATTTGGCCTTTTATGTCTTTTTAAAGATATTGAAAATCTACCATATCCTTTAGCATACATTTTGCTACTTTTTATTTCTCCACATCTTTACATGAAAATAAGTTGTTACTTTTGATTGTATGGATAATTTTATGTATATATAACAAGTGCTGTTTGCACAGATTAGTTGAGGATTTATTTTTATTTCTCTTAATTTAAATCGTGGGAAATGGAATAACTGGGAAGGTTGCCGGTGCCTATGCACTTTCCCTTAATTTCTATGTTGATGATAGCCCAGAAAGTACAGATGAAAGGGGTACACACTTTGACCACAGTTTTCTATCACTCCACAGAGAGTGAGGTAGTGGCAAGAGAGATGAACAATTCAGTCAACATGGGAGAGCTGATGGGATCAATGTAGGCACAGAGAGCAATACCTCTTTAGTCCTGAGGAATTTCAACAACAATAGTTGTTTTGTGGATCATGTTATTGGTCTCTAATTAATTTAGAGATGGAGTTGAGAATGTAGTTCATTTTCTCAAAGTGTTTCTTTGTGAGGAAACATTTCTTGGAAATTCCAGTGCCGGGAAGAGTTTGGCTTTTAGAGCCAAATTTGCCCCATCTCTATAAAGGGAAGAGATGCCACACATTTTGTGATTTAATCTTGCCTATATTTTTCATCTAACTGAAGCCTCTCATTCCTACCAATTGTTTAATTCATTGCCTATGTATTAGAGATTTCCCCCCCATATCTTTAACCTCTCTCCCAGCCCAATCAGTCTACAACCACCAGGAACAAAACTGCTTTGTTGACCCATTGCAATGGAGATGACAGCACACCAGAGGAAATCTGGGACATCTCTTCAAACAAAGGAAAAGATAGAGTTTTAAAGGATTAGAGGGGAAGGGTGGTATTTAGGGGAAATTTAAATGAAGCAGGGCTTTGCTAGGCATGAAGCAGACTGCACATAAAGGGGTATGGTCTGCAAAGTGGTTCTAGGGTCTTATTTCCTTGGAAACCACTAAATCAAGTTAAATGTGAAAGGTTGAGTCCAGAAACCCCCTATCTGAAGCTATGTGACTGGGTTGGAAATCAAACTGCTTCCCTGTGTCAGAGTGACTTATGTATTCCAGGCAAGAATGGGGCGTTTAATTCATACTGATGTGATTTCAAAGAGCAAATTTTTTGATAGTCTGTGATTTTAAAGAATAAAATTTTTTGAGTGAGTAAAAAAGCAATAGTCACTCAAACAAGTGGGTCATTATGACACTTTCGAACTGCAGTGTGACCTTGGGAGAAACATTGTTTCCCATTAACTGTGCTGTTAACGCTATCTGTATCTGTTATTCCAGCATGATGAATGGTGGGCAGAATTTTACTTTCTTAGTCCAAGTTAAATTTTACTTCCTCACATGTGCAAACTCAAAATATATAAATTAAGAATAAATAACCAATTAATGAAATTGTTGAACTTAATGAAAAGTCAAAATACAAAAGTAACAATGTTAAAATTTCAGAACATACTTCTCTGTTTTTGGTTTCTGCAATTATATCACACATGCATTAAAAAGAGTGGTTATTTGCCATAATATTTTCAGTTAAGCTAACCCATACTTACTAATGTTGGTCTTTTTGCTCTTTCTTTCTTACACTATTTCCTGTATCACTGGTCTAATATAACAGAATTTGGGGGCTTTTTCCATCTGTGCCTATTCATTTTTACAGGTAAGGAAAATAAGTGTCAGCTTATTCAAGTTATGCCAGTCCTGAAAACCCAGGCTTCCTGTACTTCAGTCCAATGTTTATTTCACCATGCAATTCAGCATACTATGTTCAACAACAAAATTGTAAGGGCATTTAGAGATAAACTGTGTTAATGTTTCTTTGAAGCAAATACACTTAGTCAGAAATTTCAACCAGATTATTTTAAACACACACACACACACATATATTTACCTGTCAAGGCAGCAGAAAGAAGGGGATTATTTAAATTGTATTATTGGCAGAAGGGCAGTGGAAAATCTAATTTTGGTTTTTGAAGTGAATGTAATTAAAATCTGTCCTTATTCCTCACAGGCAGTCATAGTAATGAAGTGCATGGTCCAGGGTCTCTGAGACTGTAATAAAATGACATGATGCATTCCTGACTACTATAGGGAGACCTAAAATCTAGAAATGTGTTTAGTTGTGCACCAAATAGTGGTTACCATATCACCAGGTTTTCAGATAATGATAAATATTAATAGCTCCAGTTATATCTGGGGGTTTTTTAAGTGAAAGTAATGAAAACTATTAACTTCCACTCAACTGCCAATGGAATCAAGTCATGATGGGAACCTCTCTCTCTTTCCTCTTGAGTTCTACATACTCCTCCTGGTCAGGAGTTAACATGGTGAAAGGGAGGCAGTATAGCATATACCTGTTACCCTCAGGCCATGGATTCAGACTGCTTGGTTTCAATATCTGGCTCCATCAATACCACCACAGTGACTTTGGGTAAGAGCCTTAACATTTCAAAGTTAAGATATTAATCACTGCAGTTTCCCTATTTATGAAATAAGAATGATAGCATTTGGGGAGCAGATGTGGCT
>JAQZBX010000220.1:51571-74705 GCA_029593785.1 Cabassous unicinctus
AAAAAAAAAAAAAAAAAAAAATGATAGCATTTTAAGAATTTAAATGAGATCATGTATGCCAAACTGAGCACAGTGCTTGCAACATAATATGCACTCCATAATGCTATTCATGTGTGTTTTATCTCTAATAAAATATGAATAGAAGCCATACAATGTTTTCATAAGTACAACAGTGATTTTGAAGATTTTATGTATTTCATGACAAACTCTTGCCTCTAAACATCATGTCTCAGTGAAACATTTTTCACTGGCCACAAAACATTGACTGAACATTTACTTTAAATGATGAAATATATTTAATAGTTTATTTGAATCAAAAATGTCATTGTAGTTAGAACAAATGCAGTTTGCCTCCACTTCAAAAATGTACTATGACCAACAAATTAGATAACAGAGCAGATGGACAAATTCCTGGAAACACACAAGCTACCTACACTAACTCAAGAAGAAATCGAGGTTGTCAATAGACCAATAACAAGTAAAGAGATTGAAGTTGGTAATCAAAAACCTCCCATCAAAGATAAGTCCACAACCAGATGGCTTCACTGGTCAATTTCATCAAACATTGCAAGAATTAACAACAATCCTTCCCCAAATCTTCCAAAAAATTGAAGACGGAACACTTCCTATCTCATTCTCTGAGGCCAACATTACGCCAATACCAATGCCAAATAAAGTTACCAAATGAAAAAAAAAAATATTACAGACCAATACCCCTTATGAACCTAAATGTAAAAACCTTCAACAAAATAATAACAAGTCAAATTCAAAGCACATAATAAAAAATGCTATAATCAAGTGGGATATGTTTCAGGATGCAAAGATGGTTAAACATAGAAAGTCAATTAATGTAAAATACCACATTAATAGAATGAAGAAAAAAATCACTTGATCATTTCAATTGATGCAGGAAAAAAATTTGACAAAATTCAGCATCTCTTCTTGATAAAACTCTCAGAAAACTAGGAATAAAAGAAAACTTCCTCAACATGATTAAGGATATATATGTAAAACCCACAGCTAACATCCTACTTAATGGGGAAAGACTAAAAGCTTTCTCTCTAAGATCATGAACAAGACAATGATGCCCACTGTCACTACTGTTATTCAATATTGTACTGGAAATTCTTGCCAGAAAAATTAGGCAAAAAAATAAAAAATAAAAATGAAAGTCACCCATATTGAAAAGGAAGATGTAAAACTTTCCCTATTTGCAGATGAGATGATCATACATATAGAAAATCCTGAAAAATCCACAACAAAGCTCCTGGAGCTAATAAATTAATTCAGCAAAGTAGTAGGTACAAAATCAATACCTAAAAATCAGTAATGTTTTTATACACAAGCAAAGAACAATTGGAAGAATAAATCAAGAAAAAAATCCAATTACATTACAAACTAAAAGAATCAAATATCTTGGAGTAAATCTACCCAAGGGTATAAAGGACTTGTACACAGACAACTAAAAAACATTACTAAAAGGAATCAAAGAAGATTTAAATAAATGGAATGACATCTCATGTTCATACACTGGAAGACTAAATATTGTTAAGATGCCAATCCTACCCAAAATGACTTACAGATTCAATGTAAACTCAATCAAAATGTCAACATTTTCTTAATTTATATGGAAGCGAAGGGACCCTGAGTAGCCAAAAACATTTTGAAATAGAATGAAGTTGGAGAATTCACACTTAGAAATTCTAAAACTTATCACAAAGCAACAGTAATCAAAACAACATGGTACTAGCACAACGACACACTTGTAGACAAAGAAATTGAATCAACAGATCAGAAATAAAACTTCACATTTATGGGTAATTGATTTTTGACAAGGGTGTCAGGTAAATTCAATGGAAGAAAGAATAGTCACTTTTAACAAATGGTGCTAGGAAAACTATACATTCATATACCAAAAAAATGAAGATGAGTCCCTATACACACCATATAGAAAAAATCAGCACAAAATGGATCAAAGACCTTTTTATAAGAGCCAGAACTACCAAACTCCTAGAAGAAAATGTAGGGAAATGTCTTCAGGATCTTGTGTTTGGCAATGGTTTCTTAGAATTTACACTAAAAGCATGAGCAGAAAAAGAAATAGACAAATGGGACTTCATCAAAATTAAAAACTTTGTACCCCAGAGTACTTTATCATGAAAGTAAAATGACAACCTACACAATGGGAGAAGATATTTGGAAACCATATATCCAATAATGATATAATATCCAGAATATATAAAGAAATTCTTCAACTCAACAGCAAAAAGACAAACAACCCAATTGAAAAATGGGCAAAAGAACTGAATAGACATTTCTCCAAAGAAGATATACAAATGGCCATTAATCACATGAAAAGATGTTCACCATCATTAACCAATAGGGAAATGCAAATTGAAACAGTGAGATTCCATTTTACACCCGTTAGAATGGCTGCTATTTTTTTTTTTAATGGAAAATTATAAATGTTGAAGAGGATACAGAGGAATAGGAACACTCCTTCATTGCTGGTGGGAATGTAAAATGGTGCAGTCATTGTAGAAGACAGTTTGGTGGTTCCTCAGAAAGTTAAGTATAGAATTAATATATGACCTGGCAATCCACTTCTAGGTATATACCCAAAGGAATTGAAATCAGGGACTCAAACAGATATTTGCACACCAATATTCTTAGTGGTTTTATTCACAATTGCCAAAAGAAGGAAGCAACCCAAGTGTCTATTAACCATAAATGGATAAACAAAAGGTGGTATATACACATATTTTAGTTTTCTAGGCTGCTCAAGCAAATACCATTAAATGACTTGGCATGAACAATGGGAATTTAATCACTTACAGTTATATGCTGGGAAAATATCCAAATCAGGCCATCATCAAGGTGAAGCTTTCTTCCCAAAGACTGGCTGCCAGCAATCCTTGGCTCCTCTGCCACATGCCAAGGCACACAGCAGCAGCTGCTGCTCTCTCTCTTCTCTTCTGGGTTCCATTGATTTCAACTTCTTTCCTCCATGTTTTCCCTCCCTTCCCCTCCCCTCCCCTCCCCTCCCCTATCCTCTCCTCTCCTCTCCATCTCTCTCTCTATGTATTCTGTTTATAAAGTAATAGGTTAAGATCCATCCTGAATGAGGTGGGTCATACCTTAACTGAAGTAGCCTCATCAAAAGGTCCTACTTACAATGTGTTTATACCCACAGATGGATTAACATTTAGAACATGTTTTTGTGGGGTACCACCACAACATACAATGAAATATTACTCAGCCGTGAAAAAGGAATGAAGTTTCTGACACAGGAAGCAACATGGATGAACAATGAAGACATTATGTTGGGTGAAATAAACCAGACACAAAAGGAAAAATAATTGTATGATCTCAGTGATAAGAAATAATTAGAATAAGCAAACTCTTAGAGTGAGAATCTAAAATATAGGTTACTTAGGGTGGGTTGGGGAAAGGAAACTGGAATTTAAATGAACAGCGTTTCTATTCGGGTTGATGGAAATGCTTTAGAAATAGATGGTGTTCACAGTAGCACAAGGTTTTGAATGTAATTAGCAACATCAAATATATATCTGAATGTATTTAAAAGGGGAAATGTTAGGTTGCATATATGGTAACAGAATAAAATAAAATAAAATAAAAATTCCATGGAATTGCAACCATGGATTATATAGTTAATAGTACAATTATAAAAAATCTGCTTTTATCAATTATAACAAATGTTCCACTGCAATCTACGCAAGTTGTTAATACCTAGGTGGTATGTAGGAATCTTGCATTTGATGCAGGAAATCATAAATGTACTAAAGGAGGAATTCCTTTATATCTTTGGAATAGGAAAGACCATTCTAAAAATGATTCAAGATTAACATGAGAAAATATTAATAAATTCAACTACATAAAAATTTTAAGTGTTCGCATAGGAAAAATCAGAATCATAAAATAATTGCCTCGGGAAAACATTTGCCAATAATATTACAGGTAAAGAGTGAATATGGGGGACGGATGTGGCTCAAATGGTTGGGCATCCGTCTGCCATATGGAGGGACCTGGGTTCGATCCCCGGGACCTCCCGGTAAAATTAAAAATATATATATATATAGAGAGAGAGAGAGAGAGAGAAGGCGCATGGGCTGCCGGGCTCTGTGTGCCGGTGAGCCGCCAGGCCCCGGGAGCCATGCAGCAAGATGATGATGTAAAAGGAGAGAGACAAGACAAGATGCTCTGAAAGCTCCAAAAACCAGGAGCCCATGTGGCGCAGATGGCTAGAACACCTCTCTCCTACATCAGAGGTCTTCAGGATAGAATCCTGGTGAAGACTGGAGGAGGAGGATGAGAAGAGATAAAACAGACACAGAGAATTGCCCAGCAAATGGACACACACAAAAAAACAGCAAAATGGGGAAGGGGGCATTTAAAATGGAACAAGTAAATAAATAAATCTTTAACAAACAAAAAAAAAGAGTGAATATCCCCAAATTTTTATATTTCCTAAAAGTCAAGGCCAAAATCTTTATAGAAAGAAAGTTCACAGAAAAGAAAATACAAATTACCTTTAAATAATGACAAAACACTTATTCTCTAGTATAATAAGAAAAATGTAAATAAAAATTAAACTAAGTTAGCATTTTTTCATTTATTCAGACTAGTAAATATTTAACAGCAGCACAGCACCCTATGTTTAGTGTAAATTTGTACAATTCCCACGGGGGGGCACTTTGACAATAAAAATAAATGCATAAACCATTTATCCAATAATTTTACTTCTAGGAATTTACACCACAGATGCCATTCCACAAGTGCAATGTGACCTACATACAAAGTTATTCATTGCAGTATTACTTCTAATAGCAAAGATTGGGGGGGCGTGGTCAAGGAAGATCATTGGCTGGGAACTGCTTAATAAAATAATAGTACATCCCAGCAATGGGCTACTATGCAGCTGAAAATTTATAAAAGAAAAGGGCTCTTACAACTATGTAAAAATATCCAAGGTATAATAAGTGGGGGGAAAGCAAGATGCAGAGTAATTTGTGTAATGTATTACAAGTGTGCAGAAAAGGGAGGAATTAAGACTACATTTTTATATGTGCATAAAAATGTTGGAAGAATATGTTCGAAACCAGTAAAAATCATTAACTGTGGGAGGGTAGATAGGAACCGGTGTATGAGGAGGATAGACGCTAAACTTCCTACTATATAGCTCTGAAACATTTTCACTTTTTACACTTTTAAATGCATTATCTATTCAAAATAAGAGCAAATTAATTATATATTTTTAAAGGAAATGTCTGTGTATCCCCTCTGGACAGTGTGCAAAGGAACTAACACTTATTGATTACCTCTTTAGTATCAACCATTTTGTTAGGGCATACACACACAAACACATACACTCACATATATGTAATATGTATACGACATGTAATTATATATTAGTACATGCAATTATATAGTACATGTAATTATATAGTACATATATTGTATATAATCATTTATTGCACATATAAAATTACATGTAATTATATAACATAAAATTTGAATGTTAATAAAACTTTACAAAATAGGTATTATTATCTGTGCTTTAAGGTAAAAAAATTGAATGAAACTCAGAGTGATTAAGCAAGATGTCTAAGTTTGTCCAACTAATAATAATAGCTATACTTACACCATTCTTACCATGTACCAGGTACTATTCTAAGCACTTAACATGTATTAATTTAATCCTCAATCCTATGAAGTGACTATAAATATTTTGCCATTTTACATAGAGGAAACAGCCACAGTAAAGTTAAGTGATGTGCCCCAAGTCCCTAATTGGGAAAGTGGCAAAGTAAAGTTCAAACCCTTGTAATTGGACTCTACAGTCCACCTTCTTTGCCATTTTTCTGTTATCTAGGTCCTTCTACCAGTAAATCCCATTCTTTGCTTTTGAGCATGCTTCATTTATGTGTTGAAATGTGAACATTGAAAAAATTATCTTCATTAATACACAATAAAAGAGAAAACACCAAAACACTGAAATGAGGATGAGCCACATGAATATAAGAATATTAAGTTGTCCCCAATCTGCTGAAAAAAAAACAACGGTTTTTTATAAAATAATAGTGATCCCCTTTGAAATCAGTGTGCTATAAGTTGGTGAGGATCTGGACTAGGAATTTGAAAGCCTGGGTTCTTTTTTTTTTTAATATATTTTTTATTTTTTTAAAGATACTTAGATTACACAAAGTTACACAAAAAATATAGGGATTCCCATATGCCCTGCTCCCCAGACTTCCCACACCCTCCCACATAAACAACATCCTTCATTAGTGTGGCACATTCATTGCATTTGATAAACACATCCTGGGACATTGCCATTGAGCATGGACCATAGTTCACATTGTAGTCTACATTCTCTCCCACACAATTCTGCAGGCTATGGGAAGATTTATTATAAAGGCATATATCTGTCATTGCAATGCCATTCAGGACTATTCCCAAGTCCTGACAAAGTCCCCACACACACACACTACACCTGTCTTTACTACCCCCTGCCCTCAGAGCCTCCAGTGGCCACTGCTTTACATCAATTCTGTAATTTCTTCCATTGCTAGAATCACAAGTCTATTGTAGAATACCAGTAAGTCCACTATAGTGCATAGTTCATTCCCCAATCCTGAGGATTCTGGGATGGTCATGTCCACTCCACCTCTTATTGAAAGGGGGCTTCAATCCCATACAGCTGATGGATGGGACTCTCTTGCTTGCAGTTGCTTGCTCTCTCATTTCCTTGGTATGGTGGTTGTCAATCCTTACCTCCTTGTTAGTTGCCCTGGGTGAGTACAATGAATTGGAGAGTAGGTGTTGCAACTCTGCTGAGGCTCAGGGCCCAGCTGGCACATGGACAGTCCAAAGATTCAAATCTCTTGGACATACACCTACCAACTCCAGCACTAAGTATAGGTTCAAATAGAAGGGACAGATGAGCTATGTGTAGGGAAGCCATAACTGAGTCCAACTCTGTCACTCTCAGGAGCACAAATTCTGAAGTAGGGCCCACTGGCAAGGCACCAAACTCCAGAGCTATCTGCCCTGACCATAGGACCTGGATGTCTCCAGAGCCCTCAAGAGCCCCACTATTTGACGTAATATCCTCTTTGGCAGTCTATGAGATCCTGCTGAGATGTGTATAAGTGTTACTTCCGGGATGATCTCCCAACTCACTTTGAAGTCTCTTAGCCATATAAATTCATTTGTCTTTACCTTTTCCCCCTTTTATTCAAGGTCTTTTTCCAGTTGCATTGCTAGTTGGTGTTTGGTAGTAATCCCTCAGTGCCAGGAAGGCTCATCCCCTGGAGTCATGTCCCCCACTGGGCCTGGTTTCTTAAAGCAATGTTGTAACTCTGCAGCAAGTTTTGTTCCTGCTTCCTTGAATGTAGATGATCTCTGAGGTCTGTTACTGCCAACATTCCACAGTTCTCAAATTCTGCAAGAGCAGCCACTTTCCCAAAAGTTGACACCTCTTCCAACACATGTTTCTAGGATGTTCCCAAACCGGTCTTTTGTGAATGTCTGGAGCATCTTTACAAAGCAAGCCTCCGGACTCATGAGGTCACAAAGCCACCCGGTTTCTTAAACTGCTAAGCAGTGCATTTTCACTCCATCTCAGCAGAGTGATTTCTAAGAGAGTAGAACAGTGTGAAAGGTCAGTGCTGAGCCAGCCAGCAGCAAAGGACGGAGCTGTAACTCTGTATCCAGGTGGGAGGGAAAGCTGTGAATTAGTTCTCCTTAGCTCTGCATTCCGCACTCCAAAGAATGACCTTACTGAAGATGGCTGTAGGCCACTGAAGAGCCCAGGCTTCAAGTATTAAATTCCATATAAACTTCTTTTGGGTTTTTACAATATAAAAGTACACCCTAATTTTAAATTTAGAACAGCAAAGGAATGATTGCAATTATTTATTTTTAAATGTATATTTACAAACCTTGAAATCCAGTGCTTCATTTCCTTCTAAAGTAATTTAATTAAATCCCCAGATCTAAAGATTTAAATGTTTGTTCCAGCCAGCTGCCAAGTTATAACTGACAAATATAGAGACGAGAGTTTAAAATGGGATTGCATGGTCACAGCCAAGGTTTAATGTCTGCTGCTGAGCAGGATGCAGGGTGTTGAATATTGCCATCTCAGCAAACTATAGCTTAACTGCCAAAGCCTGACAGAAAGACTGATTTTCTTTAAAGGCAGCTAAATGTTTTAGGGGATTGGATAGGATTGAATTTGTAAGATATCTATAGTACCTTTTCATTTGAATTATAAAGCTTTATATTAAAACTTCATTTTAAATACATTTCAGAAGAGGACCTAATGTATATGTATAAAACACTTTACGATTCATTCTATAGCACTGTTGCTAGGAATTTTTGGAAGCCTGTAAATTTGCACCCACCACTTAAAAATACAAAATTATCATTTATGCTGAAAGCAATCTCTAAATCAAGTAGAGGGGTGACCTTATTTTATATATTTAGAGCATCAAATTACAGGGGTTAAAAGTGCAAAAAAATTGTCTTAGTAGCATTTAAGACATAATTTTAGGGAGTGAATTTGGTTAAACTTGGCCTCTTACTCATCAATAGTTAAAATCTACATTAAAACACAAACAGGAACAATCATTTCAGTCCTTGGAGAGAACAGGATATTAGCAGTTAGACCTTTTATAAACAGGAAGAGAAAAGGGAAGAGGGATTATGAGAAAATATGCCCAATATCATCAGTTCAAGTCCTGATTTTAATATTTGTGTGGCCTTAAGAAAAATAGCCCTTATCTGAAATATTTGTTAAATCTTACCTACATCTCCAAACTATGATAGCTAAATTAAATGTGAAACCAATATTCACAATGTCTGGCATCCAGATGACAATCATCAAGCAGTGGCTAAATTTTGATGCTTGATACATTTATCTCGTACTCATCACATACCCTTCTTATAGCATTAGTTGACAGGAAGTTTCCTTTTTACAGGTCATCATAACTAACTTCCAAAGTTTGAAGAAAAAGAACTATTGATACAACCCAGAAGAAGAATGCAATTCATTTTAAGATAAGATGTCCACTTGGACATTACGAGACAGAGTCCCACTATTGTATTGCCATGGATAACAAGTCTGGCCTCTTGCCCCACCCTTTTCTCACTCCACTACTTTTGACAGACTGGTTTGTCTATATTTCACAGTTGTGGACTGACCACATTTCTCTATCCTTAAGCATTTAGGGATTTTCTGTCTTTCCTTTCCTTTCTGTCTTCTGGATTAATGTGATAGAGTTATCCTGGAACCAAACTTTCCCTTTAGGTGACCTGTCCCAAGACATAAGCTGACAAGGAGATGATATTAGGTATGTTCATAAATCCATGTCCTTCCCCAGCCCTAGAAATGAGCTCTATTGGCAATAAAGCTGACATATTGATGGCCATCTGTCTGACTCTCATCTGGTTCTGAATTCAATAAGAAAGATGGATGCTGTTTGCTGTTTATTGATTCCTTAAAGGCTCAACAATGAAGAGGAAATCTTAAGCTACAAGGGCAGATTTAGGTCTACTGAAAAATGTCCTACAGATAGGTAGATAAATGATGTTATCCACCAGTATGTGAAAAGGAGTGAGGAAGGGCTCTCCAGTGAAGGAGAACTCCCCCTACAGCACTATCCTTCTCTCTCCCTTTTCACATAAGATAGAAATTATCAGTTTATATTCAGCTACCTCTTCCATTATGCCATAACATCATAGAAGGCCAGGGAAAAGTAGCAATACATTGAATTTCAGCATAGTCCTTGGGTCAGAATTTTGGCCAATGTATAAAAGCCACATAAAGAAGAGTTTCAGTTCAAGATAGAAAAGCTTATGGGGCTCAGAGCTATCCAAAAATGGGGTAGATTATTACACAATTAATGGAGAGTTTCCTGTCACAGAAGAGCAGACTCTGGATAACTGTTTCACAAGAATGAGATAAAGGAATTAACTACCAGATGGATGACTGGCTTTTAAGCTTCCTTCTAACTCTGATATCTTATGATTGTATACTTTTAATGATCACTCCTTTCTCTTTCTAGACTAATGCCTACCTTAGCTTAACATTTTTCTTTAAGTTAATTTAGTCATTCAATTATAATATTTCAGGAAAGGTAGAGATTTGCTTGTTAAGTCTGATACAAAACTCAAATACCAGCAAGTACAATGAAGAAAGCAAAATTGAATTCCCTTAAGAAAGCTGAGGAAGAGTGTGATTATAACACCTGCATTTGAGATTTTGCAGAGAAAAAAAATGAAAACCAGACCTCATCAAAGTGATGAGGCTCTGGAGAACAGCACTCAAAATAATTGATTAAATGCATTTTATCAATGATTTAGAGTTTTTAGTTTATCAATATACACATCTCAAAGTGAACCCACAAAAACATATATCTGCAGGTTTCTGCCTCGTAGAAGCTAAGTGTTTAAAATTAGGACAAATACAGTATGACCATTCACCTGAGAGTGGCAATTACCCTATAGAATGATGGAGATACTGGTGTGTTGCCTTTAGAAAGCCACATATATCACAGCCTGCTGAAAAATACACAGAATGAAATCATGTTTGTATATGGCTTAAGACTTATCAGAAATTTTCCAGGCATTTAAGTCAAAGTTAACGGCAATGTAGCCATTCCTTTAGTAATCAGATTTGAATTTACAACTGCATATTCTTCTTGCTCTCTCTCTCTTTCTCTCTGGCAGGAGAAAATTCTGATATTTCTCAATAAAGTAGAAAAATATGCACACAGAAATCTGAAAAGTCCACTCCATGATTGTATCAAAGAACTTTCATATTTTATATTGTATTAGCTTAGCAACATTAAAATATCTCATATTTCTTCTTGCTGAAATACAGATTCAATTGATTGTCATGAGTATTCAAACTCACTTTTATGGCTTGATTGGCATTACGCTAAAGTTCTATGATTTGATAAAAGTCTAAAGTCTTAGAAAATTTCTGAAACTATTTCTTTAGGTTCATAATAATTTAAAAAGTGGAGAATGAACAAGTGGTATAGGTTTAAATGGTTAAATAGTTTCCTTGTTCTCATAACATACCAAACTATATGCCAGAAATATTAAACATATAAATATTTAAAACTAAATCATAAAATTGAGAATGATTTAGGTAAAATGTTTATATATCAAAAATTAATATCAACCAAAGACAGAGGTAAATAGAAAATATCAATCTTCAATATATAATATAAAGAGATTGACAAATCAATTAAAAAAGACAAAGACAAAATGGCAAAATAAATATGAAATATCAATACAAATAGCCAATAAATACAGTTAAAATTTCAGCATCACTAGCAATCAAAGAAATAGAAATTAAAACATCTAGAATACAGCAGTTGTTTTTAATCAAATGACAAAAGATAAGTTTTAGAATAAGCCATAAAAGTACCAGAATATTTGTTTAATAAAATGGAAGAAAATTTGTTAATACATTTCAAATAATAATGATCATCTTTAACCTATTATTCTGTAACTACATTACTAGTAAAAATCATGCAAATAATTGGGCAGGAAGATGAATAAGGATATTTATCAAAATAAAATTTAATGTTTATTTTTAAAATATTTCTTATGCACCAATCACTGTGAGTAGACTTTACTCTGAGACTATCTGCCATTATGGATCTTATAGTTCAGCTAGGAGTAAATTTCATCATTATAGACTTCATAAATTTGCAATGGCATGTCAGAACCCAGATATATAACCTAGATAAAGTGAACAGGGGAAGAATACCCTGAGAAAGCGGTATACAAGCTGAGTCCTGAAAACCTTAGAAGGAGTTAACCTGGTAAGTAGAGGAAGGTTGGAGAGGAGAAAGAGAAGGCCAGTTAATAAAAATTGTATCTGCAAAGTTCTTCAGGGAAAAGAAAAAAAAAAAAAAAAGACAATAAATTGAAAGAAATATGATGTACTTTTAAACTGAGGCAAGATCAAACAGGGTTGTGTAAGCCAAGTTGAGTAGTTTGTACTTTAAGAAAAATGGAGAACCACTGAAACCATTTGATTAAAAGAAGCATGGCAAACCAATTTATTCTTACAATAAATGTTTTGTTGGGCTTCTTTTCATGTCAGGCACTAAGAATTAAAGATCCATTGTTTCTGCCCTTAGGAAATTTAAGTCCAGTGGTCTTAATAGTCGTTTCAGAAACATCATTCTGGCCTCAGAATAGAGAAAATTACAGAGAATAGTTGAAAATTAATATATAGAGAAATTTTAAGCTACCTTGCATCAACCCATTTGAGGATTGCAGGTTGCCTGATCTAGAATACTGGCAGCTAAATAGTTAAAAATACCTAAATGTCCAAGAGATTAGATAAATACCTTAAGATATTTATTTTGCTATTATAAAGTATATTTTAGATGAATGTCTATTGAGATGGAAAGATATTCATAATATACTGTGAATGAAAAAGCACATAAAAATTGTATGTACTTTATGATCTCATATTTAAAAATACATTTTAAAATTTAATTATCTATTGCTGTGTAGCAAATTATTCCAAAACTTATTTGCTTAAAACAATCTCCATTTTATTATATTTCACATTTGGTGGTAATTAGCTAGTATATGGGCTGGTCTGGAGTATCAAGATCAACTCAAATGCTGACACCTTGACAGAGGTGGACAGGATCGGTTTAGCTGTGACTGCTGAACAGAAAAACTAGGCAAGGCCTCTCTAGCCTGGCAATCTCAAAGTAATCAGATTTCTTACATAGCATCTAACAGTCCCAAAGAAGGTTTTCTAAAAGACAAGGTGTGAACACTGCCCTTCTCATCAGGCCAGGGCACAGCGTCACCATCCCTATTGTATGTGCTTGGGCAAGGCAATCACCAACCCCGCCCAGATCCCAGGAGAGGAAACATAGATCCCACCACTTGATGAAGAAATGTCCTGTCATCTTTACTCTGCCATGGTATGACCTTTGGCCACAAAATATTTACATTCCTTCTTCCTGCCATATACATCCATCCCTTCTACGACCACCAAGGTCTTCTCTCATTGCAGCTTAAGTTCAGCCTGGACCTTGTTATCTAAATCACGTTCAGGTGTTGATGAACCTCCTAAGGTTTGGTTCCTAAGGCACAGTATCTCTCAGACTGAAGATATGTGAACTAAAGAGACAAGTTTGCCCTCCACACACCCTACATACAAAGGTGAGATACAGAAAAGATAATCAAAATAGAAAATTTCAATTTAAAACTGTGGAAATGGAAGGCACTGGCACATAGCAGTCAGCTAGTCCGTAGCAATTCTGAAATCTTGTCAGGCATGTGTTTACTGTTCCTCGATAAAGGCCCAGTCCTGGTTTCTGGGATGATTCTTGTCAACACTCTCTAGGTTCTTAGTTTTGCCCTTTGACCCATTCATCTTTTTGCATTAGAAACACCCTACGTTTACAACCATGGAGGCTTTTCAGCCTGTTTCCTCCTTGTAGAAGTTTGGAGGTCCAAAGGCCCTTTTCTAATTTGTACTCTTTGCCCATTTTAGTACAAGCTGATCAAATTCCTTTAAAACTGTGAGCGTCCCTTGTATACCAAATTATAATTAACTCTTTTGTGAACAAAAGCAATATCTACTTTTCTTTCTGAGACTGGCCCCTCTCTACCTTGAGCTGGGAGCAGAGTGCCATGGGACAATACCCTTAATATTCTTAGAAGTCATTTGGGTGGTTGACATAATCTAAGAGTCATGTCCTAAGATTATTAGAGGCCATCTGATTTAGCAGAAAGCATTAAGAGAATGCTCTAAGATTTTTTAGAATCCTTATCATGCAGGCCCTTACATTTTTCTGAGATTTCAACAAAAGCTCTTACAGCCACAATCTTGAGACCTTTAACCTTAAGCCATGTTTACTGGTAACTGCTCGACATTTCACCCTTTGCTTTAAGGCCTTCTATAACTGACAGTCTCTTGCTGGGAGACACTGAGAATGAGATATGGTCTTATGTTCACATCCTGCAAGTCCTGGCTCCTGTGTAATTGCTCTAAATTCTGTTTGAAACCTGAAGAGTTCCTTCTTTGGTTCATTTCTTTCTTCTTGTATTTTATCATAGGCAACAAGAAGCCAGATTCTTGTTAGCCAGATCCTTAAGTGACCTTTTCATTTTCCATTTTAGTGCTGGACTCAATTTCACTAAATCTTCTTTCAGTACATAAATCAGGTGCCCCTTTCTCCAGGCTCCAAAACCATTTCCTCACTCTATTTTATGTCCTTAGTAACAGTTTCCTTGAGGCCCTTCCAACTTCTACCCACCACCCAGTTCCAAAGCTAATGCCACAAGTTTTGGATTCCTGATATGGCAGCATCCTACTTCTGGGGAATTAAATTCCATTCTGGCTTTCTTTTTTTTGAAAGATTTATCTATTTATTTACTTACTTTTATCCATTTTTAATGCCCCCCGGTTTTTGCTGTTTTTGTGTCCATTTGCTGGGCAATTCTCTGTGTCTGTTTCCTGCCCTGTCTTCTCATCCTTCTCCTCCTGTCTTCACCAGGATTCAATCCTGGGAAACTCTGATGTGGGAGAGAGGCGTTCTGCCACCTGTGCCGCCTTAGTTCCTGGTTTTTCCATGCGTCTCGTCTTGGCTCTCCCTTGTGTCACTCTTCTGTTATGTCATCATCTTGCTGCGTGGTTTGGTGGGGCTTGGCACACCCACACGCAGGGCCTGATGGCACACCTGCTCACGGGGCCTGATGGCAGCCCCGCACATTCTATATTTTTCTTTATTTTACCGGGAGGTCCTAGGGATGGAAGCCAAGTCCCTCCATATGGGAGATGGACATCCAACCATTCGAGCCACATCCGCTCCTCCCTTTCTGGCTTTCTATTGCTGAATGCAGAGTACCCCAACATTTAATCGATTAAAAACAACTATTTTATTATATCTCATAATTTTGTGGCTCAGGAATTTGGACAAAGCAACTATTTTACTCTATGTTGCATCAAATGAGGTTAATCAGTAGTGTTCAAGTCACAGATGGGCTGATCTGCAGAATCCATGAAGGCTTTCCTTACATATCTGGCATCTTGCCAAGAATGCTGGAAGGCTGAGCTCACGTTGGATTCTCAGCCAGAATGCCTATATGTGGCTTTCTAGCACCATGGTCTCAGAGCAGTCAGACTTCTTTCATGATATCCACAGAGAGTGAAAGTGGCAGCTGCCAACCTCTTAAGGTTTGGGGCCCAAAACTCATGTACCACATCTATTGCATTCTATTGGCCTGCCCAGATGAAAGGAAATGGGACATAGGACCCTTTCTCATGTGGAAAGTGTCAAAGAATTTGCAGTCATCTTTAATATGCCACCTTAATATGCATAAATAATCTCTTCAAAGATGTTAAAATCATTGCTTCCCTCTTTTAGTTGATCTGTACTTTATATTCATCTGCTATGAGCATCTTTTTAAAAAAATAAACAAAACTATTTTTATCTTCAATAAAACTAAAGAAAAAATTGGAGACTGCAAACAAGCATCCACTGACTTTCAAAAAAAATTGGAAAAAAATTGCTAAATTCTTGCCACTTAACCCAATAGTCTGGATAAATATGCAGGTCCCACTTTATCTCCCCCCACCAGTTAAATTTGTGTATCAAATTTCTGAAATCCTGTACTGGTTCAGAATCAGTAGATGACTGAAACTTCCATTAAATGTTGCTTTAAGATGAACAAGAAGAAGATAGATTTTGTCTCAAGCCTCTTGGTTTTATTTCTATCTAGTCATCTCATTCCCAACAAAAACTACTGCCCTCAATAGCCCCAGTTTCTGTGTGTTTTTTAAATTATTAAATGGAGTAATCATCAAAGAAAGTAAAGCCATCTCATTTAACTTAATTTCCTCTTTCTAGCCTTAGAGAAGTTATTCCCACATATTCAGTCACTTCTCCTCTACTTTTTTGGAACTCTTTCACTAAAATTTTTAATATTATATCCATGCAACCCATAATCTCATTCATTCATGTACCAGGTCTTTAGTTACATACACTGTGTCTGTGGCATTATGACAGGCCCTGAGGAAACAATGATGAGTAAAACAGATATATTTCATCTAATTCTAGGAAAACAGAATCAAAAGATTATTTTAAATAGCAATTATTACCAATTGTGATGCAACAGGGATGGGTAAGGCTCAATGCAGAGTATAGTAGATGCACCCAAATTAGCCTATAGAGTAAAGAGGCTAAATTCCCCACTGAGACTATGGAATTTAGCCAGGCAAAGAACAAGCAAAAAAGAAGGGGAGCAATTTCAGGCAATGGTTACAGCATCTGTAAAGGTCCGAAAACAAGAGAGTCCATAAAAATAGCCAGGAAACTTAAAGGAAAAAAAAATATTTTGAAAGGGATGAGAAGAGATTCTAGAAATTGGGAGGATTAAATCAAAAGCGGTTCTCTAAAACATGGCACCTAATTTGAACTTTACATTAAGGACTCTAGTAATCCTCTGAAGAGATTTAAGCCAGGCGAATGTCATTATCAGAATTGTGGTAATAAAATCGTTCTGACTACAAAGTGGTGGATGATTTGAAAAAGGAAAATAGTGGCTATAAGGATTCCACTTTTGCGGCTATTATAGGAATCCATTAGAGAGGCAGGCATCAATAGTGAGCATAGAATATGGATAGCTAATAGAGCTATTTAAGAGGTGGTATTGAGGATTAATGGAGATATTAGAATAATTATAATAAAAATACTAATATTAATAATTGTAGAAAAATTACATATTATACTCTGTTTGAAGCATTTTACCTGTATTATATCATTTAATGTTTATAACAGTCCAATGAGATAGGTAATGTTATTTTCCTTATTTTGTAGATAGAGAAGGTCAGTCATTGAAAGTTTACAGAAGGCACACATCGGGCAAGTAAATGGACCAGAATTAGACATCAGGTAATCCAAATACAGGGCTAACATGCCTACCTGTACTACAGTAACAGGGTTATAATAGGACTATAGCTGGATGGAGAAAAAGGGAGAGACATCAATTTGATTTTAAAAGACTTAAGGATAAAACAACAAGATCAAGGTTCAACCCTTGATTTAATGAAACCAACATTAAAGGACAGTTTGGCAACTAAGGAATTGAGAATATGGACTGGGCATTCTAAGAAAACGTTAACATAAAACAGTGGGGATCATTAACTGAAGAAAAAGGCAGGGTACAAACAGTAGGTATAATAAGATCTTTTAAATAAAAATACATACATATTTATATAGATACACAAATAAAGACCTGTAAGAATATGATTTTCAGGTGTTAATAATTGTTATCTCTGCATTGTGGCATAAGATACTTTTATTTTACTATTTTGTTTTCCGACATTTTCTGTTTCTACAGTACATGTAAATTGTGTGTGTACTCTTAAAAATAATGGCCAAGAAGGGAAATAGTATATATGTATGGACACAATTGACTTATTTAAAAAGTAAAAAAATGAAACAAAGTTAAGTTATGTGCTATTTACAGAAAGTATATTAAAGACTAAATGACACATTGTAGAAGATGCTATTGACACCCCTACTTCCTATTGTTTTGGTCCACCTCTGAGGTGGACAGTTCCCCACATTCTGACCTCTTCCTACATCAGGTACCTGCATCTTTCTCCTTGTCTCCCAGAAGGCTTTCTCCAGCAACACTGAAGCTTGCTTAACCTATATACAGGGAAGCCCCAAAGAGTTGAAGATATCAGATTCCCAGGGGCAAACAGCAAACAATAGGGTAGAGGTTTTGGTGGATAATTACCCTCAACATCACATTCCCTTATTGGGATAATTCTGAGTTTTGCCACACAGTTTCCAGAAAGATTGAGCCCCATTTGCACACTGTGGTAACCTACTCCTTAGTGCATCTTTTTTCTCCTCCCTCCCATGTGACTTTCCCCATTCCCTCACTTATACTTCCTGTGATCATCTCCCAACTAAACTGTCTGTACCTAAGTCCTTGCCTCAGGGTCTGCTCTTGGGGAGCCTAAACTAAGATAATTGCTATCAGAAGTGGGGTGAACCACTTCTCAGCCTTTTGGCTAAGATCAAGTGTAGAAGTGGGCTGATAACTCTTGGTGTTCTGCAACATCATAATTACTGAGACTTTCACCTGTGGTGGACTGGGGTGAGGTACAGGTGGATGGGGAAGCACTGGCTTAAAAAATACGGCGTCAGTGGGGTTGGGTATTAAAGTATATACCACACAAAAGACATGTTCCAATTTTAATCTGAGTTCCTGTGGGTATGAACACATTTGTAAATAATACTTTGAAGATATTATCAGTTAAGGTATAAACTCATTTGTGAGTGGTCAAGGACGCTAGAAGTCATAGAAGCCAGAAGTCAGAGGAAATCAGGAACACACACAAGGAAGAGGGAGATGGTCATGTGAAGATGATTGTCAGAATGCTACAGACTGCGGGAGAAAGTAAACCCTGCCAATAATTTGATATTGGACTTCCAGCCTCCAAAACTGTGAAACAATAAATTTCTGTTGTTTATGCCAACGCATTGTGTGGTATTTGTCATAGAAATCCTGTCAAACTAAAACAAATGGTAATTATAAGCAATGTGAAATTGGCTGACTTTTGGTAGTCACCTCAGAAGCTTTGAAGAAAGAGAATGAGAGGCTCAGGTACCAATTACCAACTCAGAAAACCCAAACAGTGATATTTAAAGAACCCTCGTCTCTTGCAATAAGAGGCCAGACTTGCTGAAATCGGTAACACAGGCTTGATTTCAAAAGTGGTAAAGCTACAAAAAGAGACTGAATGCCCAGCCCAGTCACTCTCCTCTGCTAAAGTCAGAGCCTTGATAGGGAAGGAGTAGGAATCTGAGACCCGGGATGGTGATATTTGGGTGGAAATGCCTGAGAATACTGACCTTAAAATTCCCCGGAAACATCCAGGATAGCAGAAACAGTCTACTCTTCTTTCTAGAACCGAGCATCTGCAGGTGCAAAGAGATCCAGAAAATCCACACCTCAGGCAAATGCATCATAAAATAAGACTCTCTTTATGACACTCCCCTTCCTTCACTATTGTTTCTAGATCAATAATTAGGGATAGGGCTTGGCAGAGCTACTCCACATAGCTGAGTAGAAGACTCCCTGCTGTGGAAAAAGAGATTATTTACAAAAAAAATGCTGCTGGAACTAATATATTTCAGCAAAGCAAGGATTCACCATATGGGAGTGGATATTGAGGATTACACCAGAGGTACAGAATAAATACTAAATAGGAAAGAGTTTGTTGATGTGGGAGCTCCCCTCTTGTGACTCATACAAATCAGGATATAATGTCCTGACAAAGGCTCACAGAGCCAGTCCTAATACACTGTCAGGGTAGCTCTTTGAAGCTCAGACATAAAGATGTCCCACAGCACATTAGGTGGCCATGCTCCAACTGCTTTGGCAGAGTATTGAGAAAAGGGTCAGAACGTCTAGAGAGGAGGGCATGTTAAAATGGGTTTACTATGTGAGACAAGAGAACCCACTGGGCAGAAAGGAAGCAGGAAGCAGAAAAAGCAAGAAAGTTAGCAAGCAAATAAGGAAGGAGAATAAGGAAGGAGGAATGCAATGTAGCACAGTGCCCAGAACATAATGATGCTCAATAAATACTTGTTGACTCTATTAGTCAGCCAAAGGGGTGCTGGTGCAAAGTACCAGAACTCTGTTGGCTTTTATAAAGGGTATTTATTTGGGGAAGAAGCTTGCAGTCACAAGGCCCTAAAGAGTCCAACTCAAGAAACCATAAGTGGTACTTTCTCACCCAAAGTCTGTTGCAACGTGTTGATGCAAGATGGCTGCCGATATCTGTGAGGGTTCAGCCTTCCTCTTTCCTCTTAAGGCTCTGTGGGCCCAGCTTCTCCTGATCTCAGCTGTAGGCTGGCATAAGGCTCGTCTCTCTCCTCGGGGCTCATTTCTCTCCAGGCTCAGCTGCTCCAGTAACTTCACAAGGTCATCTATAGACTATTAGGCTCTTCTCTCTTCTCGTGGCCTCTGCCGTGTCTAAGGAGCTGTCTTTATTCCTCTGTATTCTTCTCTGGTGTATCTACTTCCGTTTAAGAGTCTGTTTTATCAGACCAAAGGGATTGGGACTCAATGCTGAGTCGCACTCTAATGCCATGGTTGGAGCAAATCCCTAATGGTAACATAATTTAATCAGACATCTCAGCTGAATCTAATACAATCAAAGGGTTATCATGCCAGAGGAACAGACCAGTTTACAAACGTAATCTATATTTCTCTTTGGAATTCATAAATAATACCAAACTGCCACAGTGACAAACTGAAAAAAATAAGTAAATTAAAACCCAAAATGTCAGTAGAAAAAAATAATGACCACTATATATTAGACTGCAGGAGGAATCTCGACAAATTCAAAATAGCTATCATGTTGGCCTCATTCATGGACTGCAATGCAATAAAATCCAAAAATGACAACCAAAAAATAGCTCATTTGACCCCAGAATTTTATATTTGAAAATCAATGGTATATTCCTAAATATCTTTGGTGATAATGAGGACATAACAAAAGAATTACAAAGAATTTAGAACTGAGTAATGCTGTTTGTGAAAATCTATCTAAAACATGCAGGATACAATTTTTTATAGTCTTGTATATATTTATTAAAGAAGAAATAAATGAAATTATCTTTTTAAATAAAGCTAGAAAAAGGACAACAACCCCAAAGGAAGAAAAAGAAATAATAATGATAAACATAAATAAGTTAATAGAGTAGAAGGAAAAAAACCTAAATGAATAAAAACAAAAACTATCTTTTTTGGGGGGGGGCGGTGTAGAATACTACATAACAACTGAAACTTTACAGTCAAGGGGAAAATGAGAGAATGCATAATTATAAATATTAGTGAAGTCATGTAAAAAAGTAGATATGGTTAAAATAACATATGGGGAAGTGATAGTGTAATGTCTCTAACTCTAGAAACCTCTGATAGAGTACCTTATCAGGGTTCCCTCAATCTCCCCCTTCCTTCCTACAAGTACTTCCTACAGGTCCTCTCACTCACTTGGAGCAATAAACATTTAGCTCCCTTCCTCCATGTAGGTTCCTTTTTCAAATGTTAAAGATTACTGAATAAAGCAGAGGAAAAATAGATGCTCTTCCATTCCCTTCCCACATCCAGGGGGAAAAAGGCAATTCGGAGAACATCCAGATTAACCTTGTTCTACATAGGAACCATCCTTTCAAAGTTTTCTCTATGAGGTAAAAATCCACAGTACCCCTTAGCAAAGTTCTCATGACAACTAAGTCTGGAACCAATGACAAGGAACTTAGACTCATAATATATGAGCAAAGGTTATGCTATCACTTGCATTGTCTTATTTCCACACTGTTTGCTCAAGATTAATAATAATGGCTACTTAGAAGTATTCTTTGGTCTAAGCACAATGAATGGTTTTTGTAAACATGGCCTGAATGAATTTATCAGGAATTTGATCAAGAAATTCTGCTAACTTTACTTATTAACAACCTTAAAGTTCTCCCGGAGTCTTTTATTCTTTCAGTCTGAGTTTTGTTCAAAGTCTTCTTTTGCTGGGTATATAACATAATCAAGTTTAGAAATGTAAACCTTCTTTTAAAGTATGCAGGAAAATACTGGCCCAGGAGCCTAGGGCATCAAGAAGTCCATTTAATTCCAAAAACAGTGTTATTAAGCTACATTACCATATCTTTCCCCTCCATCACTTTCTGTTTCATTTACAAAAAATTGTAAATGGTTAATGAATCAATATTGCCTTTTATGATGTAATTATTGTGACTATTTGAGATGTCTGCTTACAATGGTTTATTTGTGAGACATCTTTCTTATTACTTTCTAGAATGTCATCATCGAACTTTACAATTCACAGAATTTTCTCAAGATCTCATTTCAAAAATCAGGACAAATATTTGGTCTAAAATATTTAAACTATAGATAAATTATAAAAAGCATGATACCAATCCCTAAAAGTAATATTTATTTATCATTTAGGCACACCCATAGGTTAGGAATCTAAACTTTGTTGTTATACATTAATGTATTGCCAAAGTTTTCTATTTGAACATGTGTTCTTTGTATTTTTAGAATATTATTTAGAAAAAATAAAGTATAATCTTTAAAATACTATTGTTTCTTCTTTATGTACTTTTAAGAATATTTTACTAAAATCATAGGTATTCACAATTATGTTTCAAGTTAGACAACATGAAGAGATAATTACACTCAGATTTCTCCTGATACACCTAATTTATGAAACACTTCCAAACTTGTCATATGCATCTTTATTTTCTCCCACTATTTCTCTTTAATTATATCATCAGGATTTCTGATCTTAAAGTCTAGCGCAAAGCATAGACTCTGCAGCACTGAAAATGGAAGTAATATTTTATCTTTCAGATGAGGAAACTAAGAAACAGAAAGGTTAGTGACTTATGTCATATTTATAGTTACAGGACATTTGCGAATCTAGCCTCCTGAGTCTCTGTCCATGTACTCTCTGTCCATAATGAGTTCTGTCCATCATCCTTATAAGTGATTTGTTTCCTGCTTGTTTTTAACCCCTTAGCATCATCAGACATGAGTTATTTAATGAAAGAACCAAGTCTTCTGTTTTTATAACAATTCCCTATACAGCAGTAGCCTGAACACTGAGAATTCAATGCATGTTAATTTACTGAATATCTATGCTCCTGTAGAAAGCAAAATACTTTTTTAACAGATAGAGACCAGAAAGACAAAAGTGGTGGTGGTAATATTGTTCAGAGTTGACTACAAGGAATTCAATATAAAATAACTTTATATAAATAATTCTTAGGCACTAAAGGCAATTGCTTGAAAGTAAAACCTTTCCCTAAAGCACTAAGCATGGCGATTAAACAAAGATAGAGTATTTTCACATAAGTCAAAACTGATCTCAATAATGAGTGCTACTGGGTGTTAGAGATTTCTTGTAACCCAAATCCATTTTTTCTTATGTAACCTGGAGGTCCAGTAAGGTCATTTTGCCCCCCAAAGATCTAGATAAGACTCACTTGCATCCCCACATCATAACTGTGCAAGTTCAATG